>JAWLRI010000700.1:3101760-3132047 GCA_034781795.1 Crypturellus tataupa | reverse complement strand
GGCCCGCGCGCCGCCCTCGCCGGTGTCCCCGTGCCGCCCCGTGCCGCCCCGCGCCTGCATGTCTCCATCACCCCGTACCTCCGTCCTCCCATCCCCCGGTGCCTGCATCCCTCCGTACCCTTGTCCCTCCGTGCCTGCATCCTCCCCATCCTCCCGTGCCTGCATCCCTCCATCCCTTAAAGACCTCTGTCTGTTTCCCCATCCCCTCATCTTTTCTGTCCTTCCATATCCCTATCCCTCTGTCCCTCTATCCCCTGCTCCTTCATCCCTCCATTCTTCAATCCCCCTATCTTCCATCCCTTCATCCCCCATCCCTTTACCTCTCTGTTCTTCCATTCCTCCATCTCTCCATCTTTCCATCCCTATACCACCTGTCCCCGCCATCCTCCCATCCCTCTATCCTTCTGTACCCTGCACGTGTGGGGAGGTTTGGGTTTGGGCTCGCTCCCAGTCTGCCGCTTCTCAGCTCAGCAGCACGGGGTTCTCTGGGTGCTATGGGGGATGCACCTGCCCCGTGTCCCCTTACCGTTCTCGTGCAGCACCTGCAGTGCCAAGGGGATCGGGTAAAGCCCCATGGGAGCTTGCAGGCGAGCGAGCAGCAGCCTCGCTGCCTCCCGTCCCACATGGCGCTGCTGTCCGATGGGGCCAGCCCGGGCGGGCCGGGGAAGGTCGTGGTGAGCAAGGACACAGCTGCAGTGGGAGGTGGCAGGTGAGAGCCTTGGGCTGCCCGCGCTGCCCAAGGGGCAGGAGCTGCTGCGCGTGCCAGCTGCACCAGGAGCGTTGCCTGCTGTATGCTCCACCTGTTAGCAAGCCAGCACCTCCTCGCCTTGCTAAGGTTTTGCTTATCTATTTTTTTCCTCTTTTTGATATGTTTGGAAACGCACATCTGCAATTGAACAGGCCTCAAGTGCCCTGCAAAATCCTTGTGTACTTTTTGGTGCGGGGAGCCCACTTCTGTACATGTCCCAGAGCTCCTGCCGGCATTTGTTCTGTGCAGCTGAAGGCAGGTTTCACACTGAAAGGAACATCTGAGGTTGCTTCTGCTGGGTCAGTGTAATTGCAAGCCCAATGAAATGTCTGTTCTCCAGCTGTCAAGTAATCTCTCAAAGATGCCACGACAAGCCCTTTAAAGGTATAGCGAAGGTCTAGGTCTGAAGGCACATCTTTGCACGCTAGCATACTTTGATATCTGCCTCAGCTCTTTGCAAAATCTCAGTGCCTTCTTCTCAGATATCATCTCCCCATTCATTTCTTCTGCAGCAGCAGGACTGCTTATCTCTGTGCTACCTCAGTCCTTACCAGTCCATGCTCAGTGCTGTGCAGGAGCAGGCACTGGACTGTGTCTACCTGCAACATTGAGATTAGGGGCAGGCTGAGAAACCTCAGTGTCCTGTTAGTCAGCCTTGAGTAGGAGAGACAGGCACACCTGGGAAGATGCAGGTCAAGCAAGGAGGGCTGGGAGGCATCTGTCATTGCCCAGAAGAGTGTGGGGGAAAGAGGCATTGAAATTAGATAGAACGAGGGCTTCATGGAGGCGTGGGGAGCTCAAGTAGAATCCTTCACCACTGCAACCCTGGGGCAGGGTACCCAGATCTTGGGATGTACTGAGCAACCACAGGTCTCCCAAGGTCAGAAGGCAGTGAAGATGCTCAACATTTGATAAAATCAGTCCCAGATCTGCTCCTTAGGAACAGTCTCCCACAAAGTGAGGTAGGGAGAAGACTGCCTTAGATTAATCAAAGCATAGTAGTCAAGGTTTGACTGGGCTCGCCAAGCCGAGAGGAAGGTAGAGCATAAATAAGCCTTGCATTTTCCCCCCAAGGGTTTGGGACAGGGTCTGGTCCATTTCCATAGTTTTATTTTATGGTGCCTCCTTGTGCTCAGAACCCGATAATTGGCTGGAGCCTCTAGTCTTCACTGCATTACAAATAATAATACAGAACTATCTGCATGCCTCTGGTCTCTTCGGTAGACAGATTTTATAATCCTGGTTTCTAATATAGCGTGCTCTTGCTTCCACTTCTGCTCAACGTCTCCGGCTGAATTTAGTTGTGCTTAAGTTGGCAGCTACCCTCTAGCCTCCATATCTCACATTCCTCCCCGATAAAACCACATATCTGAGTGTGATTTAAATTTAAAACAACAGTAATAAAGGGCTGGATTTTGCTCTTGCTGTTCATTAAGTTCTGGAACAATATCTTTTCCTCTCGTGGCTCTTCTGCTAGAATTATAGAGCCTTCAAGGGTAATACTCTTGCTCTAGCAGTTGCCTTTCAGCTATGTCATGAAATGCAAGTAAATACCATGCAAATGGGTGAGGAGTTCGGGCAACCCTATTCATGTCACTGTTTATCCTCATTATAAAATGTTTGTGCTCCTCTAAACACTGCTTTTGCTGCTGTCCTCCATTAATTCTGGGTTATTATACATCAGTAATCACCATTCATCGCTTCTCTCTTTGTCTTGGCAGGAAGGCGCTTTTCTTCTCCTCCCTTGTTTGTTTTCTTCTGGTGCATGTATTTATTTCCTGCTCCATTATATAATGCTGGTTCTAGCAGCCAGGACTCGCTGGGTCTAGCTTTGATGACTTCAAAGATGACTTCACTTGACTGTCAGAGATCACGTTTTCCTCCCAAGTAGCTTCAGTAAGCACTCTCTCTACTTCTCTCTGGGGCTTGAGTCTTGGATCGGGAAGCTGTAGTAAGAAAGTAAAGACAGTTTCCTGGTAGTGATCTGGGCATGCTGCTTCCTAAGATTTGCGTCAGAGGAAGAGGTGCTCAGATTTTCAGAGGTTATTCTCCTCCTCTGCCCACGCAGGCAGCACACTGCCCCATGCTGAAGCTCAGTAGAGGGAGGAACCAGATCCTGGCTGAAAGCCAGAAAAGCAAAGCAGAAGTGAGAGTCATCTCATCTTGGATCAGCAAAATTTGGTGAATCCTGTGTATTACCAGAGGTGGGATCCTATCTCCCTGTTGTGCTCTGAAGTTTGGATTTCAAACCAAGAGGCAGAAGACTCTCCTTGCCCAGTATGTAGCTTCCTCTCTCTTAACAGGATCTGAGAAGACGCTTATAGAAAGAGATCCTATTTCCTAAAGCGTTTGGCTCCTATGCAGAGGCAGGCATAAAATTAATTTCTTCCTGCTGGCATAAGACTGCTAATACTTCTTATATCCAGATTTCAATGTACTAAAATACCCAAATATAGAAATTGCAATGAAAACTGAGACTGTTCCTGGTTTATTGCAACACAAACTGCCTATGAATAATGATTGATACAGCATAGAGTCCTCAAGTCCTCAACATTTTATAACTGAATAGAGAGAAAAGACAGACACACAGAAACAAACGTAAGTAGTGGAACTGAAAGGTTCATATTCTACAGTCATATCTGTTCTGGATTTAGCCCACACTGTGTGGCTTTTGAGTCTTTTAGGTGTATTTGAACACAGGACGTGGTGCATAGCATAAACTTTACCCATGCCCTTGGCTCAGGTGGCAATTTCCATACAATGCCATCTGTAGCCTCCTGCACGGTGATGAAATTCATCCTTATATTTTTAAATAATGAAATTCTGAGTCCGTCTGTTAGGAAAGATAACCTTCACTATGTAAATCAACGCAGTGTTATTTTGTTGAGTTTGCCAACAGACAAATAACGCTAATATATGTGTGAATTTTCCCAATGCTAACTTTGAAATATATCTGAGGCCGTTTAAATGCCAACACTTTTAAGTCACTAGTCAAAATAAAAACACCCAGCTTGAGTTACTGAAATTTAATTATAAAGAACAGCTGGGGCTGGTTTTGATTTTGACTCTAAGGACCCAGAAAAAGAAACCAGCTCAATAGGCTCACATACACACAGAGTTTCTTGCCCCAAGGGAATGCAGCCAGATTGAGTACTCTCCTTGTTCTCCATACTGGTCAGGCACAGATGCAGAAAAATGTACTAAAATCCCCTGCAAGGAGGATTCAATTACTCTTAAAGCAGACATCTAGGGTCAAGCAAAAGGAAACTTAAGCTCTCCCTTAAACTGCCTCTACCATTTCATCTCTAGACACTGCATCCATCCTGACATATTTCAGTGTATGGAAGCAGTAGTAGAGTTTGGTGACTGTTCCTCTTTCAGCTACGTAAGGTTTGTTCTCTAATGATGTCCTTCAGGCCCAGAAGAGTTCTCGGAGATGCTCCACAGGAAACTGCTTCATTCCTGCCCCAACTCGCCTTCTTCCACAATGCCTGCTATTCTCCTGCTTCATTACAGGGCAGAAGAAAAGACAGCTTGTGTAAAACAGGCTGTTGCTCCTTATTACCGTGGATTCTATCTGAGGCTGCGGGAGCCTCAAATTTGCACTAAAACCAGTGCAAATGCCTGCTTTGCAACCACAGGCCCTGTCTGAGGAGTCATCCCTGCAGTTCAGTCAGTCCCCAGTCAAACGCCCTAAGTGTTTCAAACCCACCAGGATCTATCTGTGATTAAATTCATGCAGATCTGTTGGGGTAAAGACCACAAGAAATGGTCGTGACAGAAGGTCATAAAGGCATAGCTGTCTACCAAGACTGCATGTGGATGGCCTTGCCTTTTAACTCTTGCCTGTCTAGAAAGCAAAATGAGAGAAGAGCACTTGTGCAGCACAAAAGCAAAAGACCCTGCATTCGGACTTTGCAGGTATCCAGATGAAAAAGCCTCATGTTCTGTGCTCAGACTTGGCAGAAAATAAATCCCCCACCTACAGATACAAACCTGTTTTACGTCTAAAGCTCTGGCCCACTTCAGTATGCTCAGAACTTCCTTTCTACCTTTAAAAGATAAAATCTGTAAGGGTTTCGTTTCAGGATCCAGAGTTGATTTCAAGTAGGCCCCGAGTATTGAGTCTTCAGAAATGAAATATCAAACCCTCCAAGTTCAGCAAACATTTTAAAATCCTCACTCATTTTAGAGCAGCCAGCTACTAACACACAAAGCTTAAAGCAAACTTAGGCAATGCAGTGAATCACGGTAAAATGCTGAAAACTAAGAATCAGATCTTTTCCTTATGCAGTCAGCACATCAATGTTGATTTGAGGGAAGCTATAAAGATTTATTCCTCCTCAGGATCTGGTTCTTCTATATTACTAATTAATATTTATCTAAGAAAAAAAGATAATATATTCTAAACAAACTGCCACTATTTATAAACATGCTCTGGTCATCTTTGTTCCTGGAGGTAATCAGAAGTGAGAAGCCTCAGCTGGCATGCAGATTTGGGTTGCTAATTTAATAAAACACATTACCCATTAATTTGAGTCATAGTGTTTAGTAGTTTGCTAGTTTACAGTTTAGGTGTTTACTAGCTGACAGTTTCTTCTGCAGTATAAAACTTACTGCCAAATACAGTCACCTGTATTCTGCTTATCAGGAGGGTCAGTGAGACTCTTGCAACATGCTGGAATTCCAAAGGGGAGGAAGTTCTGCAGGTCAGAAAGGTCTTGCAAGCCTAGACTAATCAGCAGAATGAGGCAGCAAGATAAGTAAGCAACAGTTGGCCATGGGACTTTCCAAATGCTAGAGCTTTGCAAAGACAGGAGGCCTTTTGAGGGAGTTGGGGTATGTGTGCAACAGCTCTCTCCGAAACAGTTTGCAACACATCAACATACATCAGAAGAGCTCTTTCTGGTGACAAATAAGGGTTTCTATAACCCAATTAGACCAAACAGAAGTCTTGGAGTGAGACTGTTATTAAATTGCAGCTCCGGATGTTGTTAAGTGTGAATTTCACTCTATTGAAGAATAATCCAGCCAGCAAAGGACATCAGCATCACTTCTGTTCTAGCTGCAGGTATTTGAGGAAGACGAAGATTCTATGAACACACAAGTCTCAGGAGAAGTAGCTAAATAAAATTCAGTGTCACTTTACATTTCTACCAAATACGACCCAGTGGTACCAGTCAATCATTGGAAACAGAATTATATCTCATCTGACTTTGAGAACAAGTAAACCAGTAAGACCACTGAGCCAGATATGCAGCTCGTGTGATGCCAATATTTAATGAAGCTGCTATAACAAATGACGTCTACAGATGTAGCTGTTATTCCCAATAATTTCTTTATCCAAAGGCAGTTATACTGACTGTTCTCAGATGCCCATAAAACTGTTTCTTCATATCTAGTGTGTGTGCACTGGGGGAAGGAATGCTTAACTGAAAAATATGATCTCTATTTAGAAAGGCACATTTGATTTTTCTTTCTCTACATGAAGAATTCCTTAAAGAATTCAGGTCTCAGGTTAGAACATGTCAAGATAAAGACCTTATAATTTCTGCTAATCTTAAAAGTATCTAGCTTCTGGGTGTAGCCTTTAAAATGCTAATGGATTTCAGAGAATAGAGACTTGGTTTAGTCCTCATTTGCAACATAGTCTCCATGTATGTGAAAGCAGAATTAGACAATACTATTTTTTAACTTTTCTATTTCAGTTGGGAATTTCATGATTTTCATTTCCTTCCATCAAGAAATCTTTTTACTTACCTTAAACAGAAAAAAATATTAACAAAATAACTTTTATCTGTCTCTCTTCTCTGTCTGTCCACATATTTACCTATCTATCTAGTTATCTATCAATCTATTACTTTGTTTCTTGCAAAGAACACTAATTTCATGCAACTAGTGGAACTGGAAGAAGATTTTGATATTTCCATGGGAAATGGAAAAAAGAAAATTATACTACTCAGCATTTAGGATAAATTAGGAGAAAGATAAACCTTCATGCTTAAGTAAATAGTCACTCACCTGAAAAGTTGGAAAGTAATGCGCAGTAGTTTTTCTGTCACTGTTGAAAATGGAGTTGTCAACACAGAAGTTTTTGGTTATGCTATATCTAGCTAGCTGGTTGTTAGTTAACAAACTCACAAATAGATAAAGTTTGTGCTAGACACTATCATTGCACTGTTTTTCTTACACTGCTTTCTAAAGCATGTAGATATTGTTAAGAATCAGATAACAAAATGAGCTGATCCAGGAAAACAATTCTTTTCTTACAGAAAAGTAGAACCTTCTAGATAAGATTCACCTGGCTCCTATGATTAGAACTGCTAAACCTGGGTTATCTCTGACTTGGGCCATCTTGTGGTGTCATGGCCCAATAGCTCCAGGAGAACACTTCCCATTGCTAAATCTCCTCCTAGTCCTTTCTCCAGGGGGAAATGCATTGGCAATGCGAGAATACAGAACATGTTAAAGCTTCCAAGTCAAGCCACCTTCCCTTTATCAAGCACAATAAAAATACAGATATTCTAAAACAAGAAAATAAGAAAAAGGAAAAAACATGGAAAATTACCCAACCCACGAGGCTCTAGGTTTCCTCCCTCAGATTTCTTATCCCTCCTGAACATTCTTTAGATTTGGCTCACGATCATTCCCTGCACCCCCTTAGTTCATGGCTTTTCAATCTAGTGAAATGAGGAGGCTTTCACCTCCTCACTCGTGAGCTACTGTTTCCCTTCCTAAGGGCTTGGTCCTGTGGCTAGACACAGTTCTGCTGGGAGAGCCCATCCCACCATTCCCACACCCTCCTCACACTTCTTGTCACTGGGAAGGAGGAGAGAGAACATCCTCTCACATACTCCCAAATCCCTCAGCCTCTCATGGGTTTGTAACATGGCACTGCTTTTTTTGAAAGCCTACTTTGTTTGGGGAGTTTGAGGCGTCTCTTCATCAGCCCCTGATAAAAAGCTGGAAAAGGCTCTGGCGTGGCTCTACCATTGGCCAAGCTGCCTCCATTTAATAGGACTATAGGGGTTTAGTAGCTAAGACTCCCAGCTGGCTTTCTATCCTGTTATGTTTCAGTTACTTTTTCTTAGTCTATTTAAATATACTTTACCTACTTAAATGTAGGTACATTTCCATGACCCTTCTCTATTTGGCCATTCTATGTGCATCCTTTCCCTCATCTCTTTCCAGTACCTCCATAACAAGCACACACCTTTCAAAACCTTTGGTAGTATATCCCATTCTCATCACACATTTAGTCACTGTTTCCCACTGGCTTCTGATGCTGGCCCTCCCAGAGTCTTACTAGATTTCAGTCCTACGTAAAACTCCTCCTTTGCTGTGATGCCTAAAAAAACACTCTGCAAGAGGTGAGCTGTTGAGTGAGTTATGACCGCTACCTGTTACTCTGTCTGGTAGTATTCTGGTAACTATGTTCTCCAGTATGTCTACTAGCTCTAACCTTAGGCTGTGACTCTTGAGAACAGAGACTACATATGTGCTCTAAATACTTACAGTACCTTGAAGATATCTTTAAGGGTCCTAATTCACAGCTTTGAGGGGCTTGCTTTTATATGAGCAACAACTACTTAACAACAGCTGCTTTTCACCTGCACGGTTCCCAGATCGCTTTGTTAGTGATCCAAGCACAATGCAAGGTAGATCCTTAGCCACGTAGGGCTCAGCCACGTACACTGGCATGGTCAGTGCAACAGAGCATTCAAAGAAAGAACAACCAGAATATATATATACATACACATATGTGAAAATGTATATACATATATATAATCTTTTCTTTTGTTTGAGAAATCTTGGAATGTTTTGCTGTACGGAAAGATAATGAGAATGTTTCCTTTGTACAAGTAGGCAGAAATAAAGAGAGAGAAAGAACAGACTGTAAAAATGTAATGTGTTGTGCACTTCTATGGAAACTCTGAATTCAAATCTGTGGTGTTAAAGCATAAAAAATAAAAGGAGGAAAAGATGAAAGATGGAAAAGGACGAAAAAAAGGTATTTCCAAGGATCAGGGTTGTATTTCTAAATGAGAAGCAGATGATTAACATTTTCCCTTCTGCATCTGCTCCTTATCTGTCCTAGGAGGTCAAGTCCTCCAAAGCTTCCCCACCAGAGAACTTCCAGCTTAAGTTTTGATTGTAAAAATGCAGATTTTATCTTAAGTACTTATGCACAACCTCTGTCTAAACCATATACACTTAAAATTTTAGTCACAGAGACCTTCCAGACCTCTTTCTCTCTCCTTTGACTGTAGAATAAATGTTGGCATTTGTTTTAAGAACTCTGTTTCACTAGGTATATTCCTTGCCTCAGTCAGGCAGAGGCTCTTATTTGGTTTAATATTATATGTATCACATTTGCAGTTAATTGACTCTTGTCTTTCCGGTGTGTTGATCTGTCAATGGTCTTTAGAGAATTAGTGGCAGCAAACCCAGTAACTTAGGGATTCAACATAAGTCTTATAAAATCTCAGCGATACTCATTTACTGCATTAGCGAGAGCTCCTAATTGTAAGTTCCTGCGGAAAGTGTTTTTAGTTTCATGTTCTCAAGTAGATATTTCAGTTTTTCTTTAAGTTTTCAGTCATTCTCTTTTCAAAAGACAGAGTTTTGGTAGCGCTGTTCATTCTTTGCTATTTTGATTGCCAGTAAGTACACAAAGTCCTCTGAGACATCATCCTTTGAGAAGAAGTTAAACTGGGGTCAGTCTTATTTTGACAGCCTAATATTATCCTGCTGAAACAATACGAGGAGCAATTTCTTAGAGTTGACGAAATTGCACTGTTTCTTGGATTCGTTACATGAAAATTATTAGAGTTTGTGTCTCCAAGAAGTTTAGATATTCTCCTTTCTTTCACAGATGGAGTCCTTTTAACTTGCTCTAAAAATTTTAAGCATACTGTGAAGTCTTTAGCCATTTTGTATTTTGCTGTTTTTTCTGGACCCAGTTATAATTTCAGTTACAAGGGTCAGAATGCTGATTTTAAGATCCTTTTTACTTGCATTTATATACCAGCAATTTCTGTTGAATTGTCTGTAATATTCACCAAAGTCACAAAAACACTGAAATAAAGAAACAATTACTTAGATGTCTAATCATAATCATACCTAATGTGATGTTGAAAAGGGGGAACTGGATGAAATAGTTCTAGGACTTTTCTGGAGACATTTTAATATTTTGATATACAGCTATTCAAGCCAAAAAGGGCAACATTTTTCTCCTCTTGATTTAAAGTCGCTAAGAACACTTGGTGCCCAGATGCAAAGAAAGGAGTAGAGGAATTTGAGGATATTTATTCAACTGTTTTAGATAATGTAAGTCTTTGCACGTCAACAATAGTAGATTATATAAGCAGTAGCTTCACTAAATTACACAAAATTCAAATAGGAGTGATTTGCAAATAGCTGTGTCTCTGTAGGAGAAATATGTGTGGGCTATTCTGAAAGCCAGGAGCATGAAAGTATAGCAAATGTACAGCAAATGAACTGAGGGCTCAAAAAGAAATTTTGACAAAATAAGGGCCAAACCTTGCTATCATTTAAGTAGTATAACCATGTTCATTGCAGTTAAATTCTGCTTATGGGTGCGTTCTGCATACTGGGTGGCATATTCTGTCTCAGTCTGTTTCAGTTTTTGCAGGCCAGAGTTAAATTGAACTGGGCAAAATATGGAAAATATAATAAATATATAAAAAAATGAACTACTATTGGAGGTCGTACATAGCCAGGCTAGTGGTAATTGCACTTGAATTAGATTGGGATAAAGACTAAGGCCTTGACCAGTCCATCTCAGGTTTGTCCATAACCATAAATCATACACAGAAGTTAAAATGGGTAGCTGCTCCAGTGATACCATCCTTCTCTTTTATCTAGATCAAGGATGAGAGATTGGAGGAAGCCTCTAGTTCCTTCAACCTGATCCTACAAAGTTTTCCATAGCCAAATGTTGTCATAATTATATAGCTGAAATCAAAAGCAGAAGTATGATATGATTCTATAAGGCAGTAAATCCTATTCTTGATTCTAAAATATTCAGGGACATCAATACATAGTATTAATAAATAAACTTTAAATGGAATTCTTCAAAAAGTGAACAATCATAGTGGCCAAAAGTCCTGGAGAGAAAAAAAATGTTAACATAACTGGATAACATAATAGAAGGGCAGACTGAGAGTATCTAGAATCTATCCTGAGAGATAGGAACTGTTTTCTGTGGGAGCTACATAAAAGCTGGAGAACTGTTTGAGGTGGCTGCAGGCTGCTTGCATGGCAAAGTAATAGATTTTTAAAGACATAAGGAGTAGTAGAATTAGCTTGCATAACCAGAGGGCACCCAATTTTACCAACCCTACTCTGACTAAAAAGCTTGTGTGTAGAGTGAGAAACAGGCCAAAGAAGCAAAGTTTGCAGGGAGACAGGCAATGCAGTTTATCAAATGAGCTGAGATAGCTGAAAGAAAAGCAGACAAATTCTTGGGGACATGAGCCCTTCAGTAGGTCACGCATTTGAACACTGACCCATCCTGACTGATTCTGCCTCATCTCTGGTTAATCTACTCCACTAGCAAATTGCTTTCTGTGATAAAGAAACTCCATCCTCTCTTTAACGTGAACTTGGATGACTTCAGTGTTGATTCTTGCATGCTTTTGTCTGTTCAAAGAGTTCTTGGTACCAAATGTCTTCGCTTGTTCTTCTTCTATAGTTCTCTGCAGCTTGCAATCAAGTTTTCTTTTTAACCTCTTTCCACAAGTAAAACAGACTTGCTGTCCTCATTCTCTGTATCTCCATTTGTATTTCTATGACTTTTCATTCCACTACTACATCTTTTTCGTCTTCTTTCACATACGTCGGATATCATAACATAGTTATACATATATGTAACATAATATACATATATGATTATTTTTATGTATATAGGACATATATGTGTGTGTTTGTGCTTGAGGTAAAAGGAAATCTGAAAAGGAAGGGGAGAGTCTGTTGTTCCTGACTCTGATCAATAGCATAAATAGTGATGGGAAATCTCAATGACAGAGTTTTTTCATTCCTTTTCTTCATTTAGAAAACTTTCATGTTACTTCGAGAATGTCAAAGCTCAGAAAGTACTTTTCTTTTGCGGAAATAAAATAAAATCAAAAGAAAAGGAGCAGTAGAAATCAGACATGCATATTTCAACTGGTTTGTTTTAACGTAGTCCACCACTTTGTAAGCTAATTAGTGCAAGAAAGGTAGGTATGTTTGCCAGCATTTTACTGAAGCTACCAGAACTTGGTAACATAATGTCATGTCTTAATGAGACTGGATAAAGCAGTTCAATGAAAGGCAGCAATTGGATCTACCCCAGAGAGGCAAAGCCGTGGGCTGACCTGATCCAGGGCTGGCCACAGGCCTGCTCTGAGTGGGAGACGGAGCTAGATGGCTTCTAGAGAAGCCTTCTCCAACCAGCATTTCTGTTTTCCTTTGTGGAATTGCAGCAGGACTTCTGGTCATGGCCACAAAGTACGTGTGATAATGACTGAACTTTGGAAAAGAACTTTGTATACTGGAGGCAATGAAGACTTTGTTGGCTTTGGTAGAGGCTTTCTACGCTGCTTGTTATGTGTGAGAGAATGAGAAAGACCATCATCACCAAAATTCAGGCAGCATTTAAAGCCTGACTTGTCTTGTGCCACTGACCTGTGCCATGAGCTAATAAAATAAGGGTGTCTTGATTCCAGGAGTTCTGTTTTTCAGATTGAATTGCAGGAAAATTGCAGGAATAAGAGAAAATAGATCTTGGACTAAGGAAATAAGAACTGTGAGGGATTGCCAGAAATGTGGAAGAGGAGAACTGAAGATAACACTATTTTTCTGGCATGAGTTAAAGGGGACAATGTGTTACAAGACAATAAATCTATTTAGACTATCAATCAAGGTAATACACATCAGCACATATGAAATCATATGAATATTTATAATAGTTACTAAATAGTTAGCTGGATAAATACTAAATAGTTAACTGGATAAAGATTGCTTTTGCATTAGCTAAACCCTGTGGATCTTATGATTTTCAGAAGCTTTTTGCATTTACCAAGAGCACCGGTTTCTTTAACACTGACTTCTTAGTTCTAGCTTTTGTTTCATGTTAATGGGGTACTTGTATGACAGAACAGCTCTTACTAATCTAAAGATTTAATAAGAGGTTCAGTCGCAGAGGCTTTCTTCTGAAAAGCAGAAGGTTATTTATTCACTCATATACCTGTAAGGAATGCTAAATGAAGAGGTTTCTAGCATGAGATTAGAACTGTGTTTAAAGGACACCTCACCACTTCATTAGAAGTGGTTTTGTAACAAACACAGCAGTGAAATAGAGAATAGGGAATTACTTCATTTGTTGCAGGCAAGTCAGAAATTGGGTCTTTGATAAGCTTGGAAATTAGCCTATAGTACCACATTTGAGTTCTCTTTCTCTCTGCTAACCAATTAAGCATTACGTGGCATTTACTGTATGGTGTAAAATGCAGTTTTGTGGTGCATGAGACTCAGTGAAACCCCATACCTGTTCATCCTGTCTAGCCCCTCATCAGTGAAAATTATTCTCACAACCTCTCTCTTGTAGCAATTCAGCAATTTAGAGGTCAACATTCAGATGTTAATATACAGAGAGAGCCTGGTCTGTACTGACATGTACTGCTAGTCATGCCAGGGCAGGACAGAGTGGATCTATTCTGCAGCAAAACACAGGAACTGCAACTAAATATCTGCAGTATATTTGCGTATTTGCCCCACAGAAATGTCTCTTTTGTCAGAATAGTATAAAGAATACTAATGTAAATGAGATTCAAACCATACTGCACAGCACAGTAATGTTAATTAGTTACAAACATAAACACTGTTACTTAGCCATGTGTTAATGAAATGGTGAGACATATCCATCCTGCAAGTGGTGTGGGAAAAGAAAGCTGAAGCCATTGATTAGGAAACACGGAAAATTGCAAAAATATTTTTTTGTTTTTTTCTTTTTTTTTTAATAAAATGATATTAAATGTAGACAGGAGACTTTGGTTTCAGCTTTACAATATTGAACCATTTCTCATAAAGAAAATGGTTCTTTATTTTTTGTAGCCTAAGCTGACATCAGAACAGTCGTTTAATGAATCACGATTGGGTTTTCCTGGATCTGATATGGGAAAGAAAACAAAATTGCAGAACATTGTTCATATGGGTTATTTAAATCTGGTATTTTGCCTTGCAAATCCTCATGATTTTGTTTTATTTGGCACTTGCTATGCTGTGATCTTTTTGTTTTGTAATGCCAGATATAAAATCCATCCTGATATTAATTTAATATTTTTATATCATGATGACATTCACAGATGTTATGTTGTCAAAACATCTCCAGTAAGACCAGATTTTACCATCAGATACAGGAAGTCATTGCACAGCAGCTGAGATTTATCTAGCTAATAATAGTTAATAGCTAAAATAATAATAATAGTTACTTGTAAAACAGTGGAAACTGTAAACAGAAACAAATTTGTTACTGATTGTGTTTCAGATTTTTTTTTCTTATTTCAGGAATTTTAGTCATACAGACCCCTACCAGTAATGTAGGTACAAATCTGAGGAATCCAGATATTTCTATTCATTTAGAATTCTATTCTATTCATTATATTATTATTCCATTTCTATTCTATTCATTAGCAGTCAAAAATATTTCAGATCTCTGAAACATAATTTGTAGACTTCTGTTTTAAAATCAGAATTCCCCTGGTAAGGGAAATTGTAGCCATGACTTGTCAGTGCTGTTACTGATCAAAGTATTAATTTGTTTCTTTTGAAACTTTTAAAGAAAAATGAACTTTAACTAGGCACACATCTCGGATGTTTTGTGTTCTGTCAGTATGTGCTTCCCTGGGATTCTTCTCACTCAGAACAGAAAACTGAGCAGATTTCTCTGCGTGTGACTAAGCACTTCTTCAAATCTCATATGCACGTTCTTCTCCTTCATCTCCTCCATTTTGTCATGTGCTGTTTTGCTGAAAATTCCTCCATGACTCTGCCAACAGCTTCTTCTGAGTCATAATCTCCTTGCTTTACAGCTGTATCTTTCATTCTTTTTTTTTCCAACTAGTTCCTTTTCTGAAAGCCCTCCTTAGTACACAATGTCCTTTGTCTAGGATGCTCTTGAACTTCACATCCTCTCCTGTGTCTGTATTATTTCCTTCCCTGTTTCCATCATCAAACACCACACCTTACCCACTGTATTTACAGGGGGTCAGAACTGTTGTTTTTAAAGCAAAATTGTTGAGGAACTCAGACTTCAAAGGAGAGGTCTCCTTCTGTTGGATCAATTTTGACTGAGAAAGTAGCAATAAGTTAGTATTCCTGAAATGAATGTTCCTACAAGTCAATAGCTGAATAACCTAGACTTTGCAGAACACTTTATTTCAAGCCAGTAAAATGCATACTTTGTCCTCTCTGGGGAAAAAAACCCCAAAACCACTAAATGGTATCAACCAAAACAAGAGAAAGCTGTTGTTATTTTAATTATTGTTATTGTTAGCAAATAAAACACTGAAGAAATCTAAAAGCTTGTGTTCATGTGTTCAGAATCTGTCATATTTAAATAATGCAGATGCTAACACAAAAAGATCATTTCAGGGCTTAATCAACCTATAGCCACAAAATAATAAGATGTTAAGCCAAGGAATCTTTGGGGACATATTGATTTATTCAACAGTTGATGTATTTCATAGGATCGTGGCAAGCAAACAGAACTGATTCAGAGTTGCTATTTATGGGGATCAGCTTCAGACGCTTGGAAGTCCATACCAGCATCCCTGGCTGCGTCACTAACTTGCAGTGCAGACTCAGAAACTTCTGTGCTTATTTACCTTTTTAATGGGATGCATAGAGAGGTACCAATATGCCTTTACTATGCATAATGAGCACTTACTGTGAGGTTATTATCCTGTTTTTTTTTTCTTTGCTCACTATCAACAGATTAATAAGTGGGATTTTTTTTTTCTTTTTCTTTTATTTTCTTTTCCTGTTGGGAGTCCAGTTTGCCTCAGGAGAAAACAGAATTCCGGGGTAAGGAAACTGAGGATAGCAAAGTCAGTGCAGAGTGAAAATGAAAGTCTGGAGGAGGTGAAAGCAGAGCACTGGAGCCTGATGTTTTCTACACATACTTAATGCCTAGGAATTCACACATCATTAATAGGAGCTACATTTAAAAAGCAGACCGGACTTTCAGTGCTTGGTTCTGTCAGATAACTTTGGAGGTTTCTTGAAAGCTCTAGAAATTAGCTTGCTGTTACATCACACAAATCCGAAGCAAATATTGCACTAACAACTGAAAAGGTGGGTCTAGTATTCTGTGTTATTTTGCCTTTGAAACATGGCCATTAAAGGGATATTACAATGGGGTGTGCTGGTGTCTAGCTTAGGAAACAAATGATGTGGTCTTGTTCTTGTATGTTGTGTGCTATACCAAAAGTATGCTAATGTTCAGTACAAGCATTTCAAAAAATGCATTCTTTGAATTGCAGTTTGCAAAAACAACAGTTGGTGGCACTTTGAAACAATTTTTATTTCTAAATGTGCATTTGCTCTTTGTAGGGCTGTAGAGAATTACATTAAAATATTAATTCACCAGTCTACAATGATTCAAATGTTAGTAATAATACAGAAACTATCAAGTTTCTTTTGCATGGGGCATAAATAGCTTGGTTAAATGGAATTTGAAGATCTGTATTTAAGAAAACAGGGAAGGTGCTGAAGGAGACAAGTTTTTTTTATAAAAGAAAAGGTCAGAGAGAATTGCCAGGAAAACAAACAAACAAACAAACAGAGTAATGGCAAAAACAGGAGTTCCTGTGAGCTGTCTGTGTAGTTTACTCCTGCCCTCAGGGACACATAGGCCTGCAGTGGAGCCCCATGTTTCTCTGGACAGCTCTGGACAACCTAGTTAACATTTAGAAGGTCTTCTTTGCTATCATGTTGAAATGCATGGTATCTAGAAAATGCATACAGATTTCTTCTTTAACTAGCACCCAGCTGGTAAATAGATATTACTCAGGGTTTTAACACCTGAGAAATATGGGAATGGAGGACGACTGTGATGGGTATTAGGGAAAGGATCCATGGCGTTTCTAGTTGGCCAGCTACAGTTACACCACCTGCACAAAACCTTCAATCTACCTGATATCACAGCGGGAACCTGATGGGGAAGGGTGATGAGTTGAAAGGCAATCCCTGTATATAATAAGACACCTTGCCCGAATGCATAATTTTTAAAGTACTTTATGAGAGGAATCTCTTTGCTTACAGGTAACATACGTTCTTTTTTTTGTCCCATGGGCAAGTTTCTTTCGGACCTTTTCAACTCCAGACCAGACTCATCATCCTTTGGTCACAGGAAATCATGAAGAGCAGCAAGACTTGCTGTCTTGGCTGTGGCCCATTTGATCATAGGACTAGAAGACCAGATCACAGCTGGTGCTTGGCAATCTTAACAGCTTGGCCCAACTAGCTTCAGTGCCTTCTGTTCTTTTCTAATTCTTGCATATTGGAAATGAAAAGGCAGTGTCAACAGAGGATAACAAATCTGGAGTCATTGCTGGGTTCTACTCCCTCCCCTTCATCCTACAGACCAGTTGCAAACAATTCTTGTTTGCCATGTTTGCCCTGCATATATTGGTCTAGACTGCATAAGCCATAAGTGATTTTTATTTATCTTTCTAAAAGTGACATGTTTTGCAATTATTAATACTTCTTTATGCTGGCCAGTTTGGATTCCATGGCAAAATATTTCTCTCATCTTCAGACCAAGACAAACATTGGTCTGATTTAATACGTTTTAAAAGTTAGAGCTTTTTTCATAGGAATGTTTTTCTGCTATCCGATTTGTTTTCGTAGGTCTGCTTGCACTAAGGGAAAATCTCAGCATGCCAAGCACAGCAAGGCAGTCCTACTCTCAGTGAGCAGTAATCTGGTATTCCAGATTTTCTATAGTGTGCTGCTAGATTCCGTGTAACTCTGAGAGAAATGCTAGTTTGGAGGTTGCTGCCTTTCATTCACTTTTGTTTTCCTCAGCCTTCACAGTGCTCTTTCCTCAGCTGCAGTCACAAGATGACCAGGCAGCACAGCAATGCCCACGAGCTCCGTGCCAGCCCTGAGTAGTTTTCAGACAGTTTCATGTCCCCACATGCCATCTCCATCCCACCAAGAAGACATTTTTTTCAGCCTGAGGGGACAGCTTCTGCTTCAGATGAGATTTTTGGGTTTCTCACGTCAGTATTCTTCAGTGCCAAGAGATGGCTTGCTGGCATGGGGATGGACTCTTACTAATTTTGTTTATTCTTGTTATTTATGCTTGATCCTGGTTTTGCAAAGGGCTCTGCAATCTTTTTCTTCTTTCCTTGTTGTGTTCCTGATTGGATATAGAATCATTTTTTACGCTCTGGTGCTTTCAGTTCAGGTGTGGTTGGAGAAACCTATTTCCTACCTGGTTTTTACTTTGCCTGTGTGTCTGTGTGTAGACTTATGACCTGCTCTTCATATTGGCTGCCAGCCAAAGTAGTCATTTAGGGCTCAGCACGCACTATCCTTCACTGCATTTCTGAACTGCAGGCTTGGTTGTTTTTACCATGCTAGATATAAATCTTTTCACCATGCTCTAATTCTGAGCAGCTATATCAGTTGTACAGCTGGCTACCTGTTCCCGGTGTACCCAGCAATATCTTTGCTTCAGTTGGAAGCTCAGTGCTGCTATCTGGGAAAAGATCAGTAACCCAATCCCCTAGTCCACTTTTTCTCCCCTTCTCCAATAATATTCATTTTATTTTTGGAGACCATCATACTTCTGGTCTCACAACCCTTTTCATAACTGCCATCACCTGCAATTTCTGACCTGCAAACTACTCCCATGGATCAATTGTTTTTAATAATTTAGCCTGCTGTCAATGCAGGCTCTGAAATACCTGCTCTGAGTAGGTGGAAATCTATGTCTCTTCCAGAACTGTCTTACAAAACTGTCCTGGGACCCATTTTCTTCTCCTTCTCCTTAATCCAGTGGTGTCAGCCCAGACATGTTCCACTCCAGTGGGCCTTGGTCCTCAGAAGAGCATCCTGTGGACCACACTCCAAGTGAGTTAAAATATTTGATGCTTTCCACTGCCTTTTTGTACTCTCAGGGGAAGAAAACCAAGTAATTTTAGTGGGCTTAATCACTCCCTGAAAGCATCTAAGCCCCTGCTCCAGAGTGTGAAGAGAAAGAAGTGCCTCTGCCTGTTCTGGAGATAGCAATGCCTTCCGTAAGGTTTCAGCAGCTCATCTCTCCTTGCACTGATGATCTACACTGTACTGGGAGTGCAAGTCATAATGTTAGGTAGAAGAGATTATTCTCACCCTCCTTTATTTCTTCTTTCTGTTTCTTCATTTCCCTTCCTCTCTTTATGTTCTCCCAAGGCCAGGTGCCAAAAAAAGCTAGTGAGGCAGTATTGCAGCTATCAGCGTAAATTGTCAGACTGGATTTCACCTCTTTCATTTTACAGAGCACTGTCATTGAAATCTCTCTTATTTTAGATGGTGGTAGTATTTTAAATTCAGAACTATGTAAAGAATTGGCGAAAATGCTGAACTGCTTAGCTGTGAAGGGGTGGTTACAGATCAAGTGAGGAAATGTTTGCATAAATCCTATGTAGGCAGATTCTCACCTAGAAAGAGCTTGCGTTTCTGCCAAAATATTCAGAATCTCCCTGGCATCCACCACGAGACAATTGTCAGACTTGATTGGTTCAGCAGGGAAATGCTTTTGCTTCCCTTTCTGTGTATTTGGTGCCAGTATATTTCCCTGTCAGAGATGTGAGGTGACTGGATGAGTTAATTGACCGTGGAGAATGCCTGAGAGGGGAGTCTTTCCTTCTGCACCTTCAGAGGTGAGTGGAAGCTGCAGTTGCTCCCAGGGAGGAGGGGTTGCCTGCCAGCTCAGCTTTTGAAAAAGCCCTTAGGTGATATTGGCTAATGCTGTTTAAGCACTGCAGGTGATGGGTGATGGGAGACTCCAGGCTTGGTACCGGGGTGCTGGAGCCAGAGCACTGGGAGGAGGGAAGTGGGAGCTGTCTCAGCTGGGAAAGTTGAGCTCAAAATGCGCCTTGTGCCACCGTTCTTTTTTTTTTTTTTCTTTTTTTTTTTTGGTTAACAAGGCTGATGCTTCAGGGTCGAAATCACAGATTTCTACTTAGCACTTCAGGAACTAGATCGTAGGTAAAACATGATTCCAAATTCTGGTTCGGATTAATTTGCTGCTATCTTCTATTGTGCATATTTGGTCAAGTGTTAGGGGGCAATAGTAGGAAAGGGGAAATGGCATAGAATATGTCAATTGAAATGGACTCATCTATGCTTCTTAGAGGCTTATTTCCAGATATTTGGATGTTGTTTTGGGATGAGATTGCAGTAGGACATTTTTTTTCCTTTTTTTCAAAAGTGGGGACTTATAAAAATGAGGATGCCAAAAAGGCATGCTTAAGCCCTTAAAATATTTCCACTTTTTAGTTGTTATCAACTAAACAGGAATAATGATGAGAAAGGAGTCTGAGGATAAGGTTAAAAAGTGCTAACTGGATGCAGAGATGGGAATGGCTTACCTTTGGGAGCCTAAGTAATCATCTATAACATTGGCAAGCGGAAGAGTGGGACACTGTGTTATCTAGGAAGGTTAAAACAGGTGTTTTATGAAGGCTAAATGCAGAGTTGCTGGCCTTAACAAAAGATTTCTTATGCAATGCTAAAATGTGTAAGCTGAGTTTTAAAGGAAAAAAAAAAAAGTGAAATATGGCACCTTTTGACCTGCTGATGGAGAAGAGCTGCACGACGTGTCTCATAAGCACTATAACAAGTGTCACTAAGCACTAGGGACTGCAAGAAATGCAGAACTATATTTTGGAAGATAGACTAAGACAATTGAGCAAAGAGCATCTTCGATACTGGAAATCTCTTGGACCAAGGTCAGGACTTGTTTGCTTGTTTTAGACAAGTATGAAAACATTTTATGAACATTCACATTTTTTGTGGAACTAATTCTTAACTTCTCATTAACTGTTGTTTTCCCTTTAGTGCTGAGAATATCTGTCTAAATATTTTGTTCCATCCTCCCATAAACCTGTTGTGATCTACATCTGTCCATTCGAGCAGTGCCAGAGATCTGCTTGAACATGCAGATCTAAGAATGAAATGCAAAGTTAGCTTTTTATTTTAATATGAACTCAACTGCCAAGGCCAGCATCTTCACTACCTCACTCCATGCAGGTTAAATCCATTACTCACAGTATCTATGTGTCATTGACAGAGATTCTCTTTCTGAAATAGGTTGTCAATATGTAGCCTAAGCAGCTATAATGCTATGGATAAGTATATGCAGCATAGCTCTAAAAGCAATGAAAGTACTTATTCATTTATGTTCAGATAATGAAAACATTATCTGAAAGTGAGTCAGGTGTGAGTCTGACTCATTAAAAACTGACTTATGAAGTGATATATTTTTATCATTGGCTGTTTGGGAGATGGTCATATTTCTCTATTTAAGACAACAAAGCAAGTCACTTTATACTGTCCCAGTAAAATAGTACAAAGAAATAACACCTGTTTCCTATAGGTGCTTATCCATTTAAAAATTAGAAAAGCTTCTTCCAAAATAGGAGAGCATATATGTGATGTGCATAGACCTAACCTTAGCAACCTAAACCTTGAAGCGTCCTGCTGTCTCACCTGCAGAAATTCCCTATTTGGGGAAGAAGTGACCATGAAATTGAACATTGTTCATTCAAGTGTTGCAGGATTATCTCTAAATAAATACTCAGTTGTTTCTTATCTGCGCAAAATAAATAAATAATGTTAATGTATAGAGGAAGACACTTTTGAAAGAGTAGACCACTTTTAAAATACGCTGTTAGACCAAAAGTTCAGCAAAAAGTAAATGGCCTCTCAAGCTTCTGAGCAGACATGCTCTTTGGCAGATGCTGTCAGATTTTTTATTTCACTTGTCGTCCTGGATGAGACAGTCACTCAAAAATAGGATCAATGACTTTGATCAATACTTCACCCAATATCCTGAAAGGTCATATATCACTGTCTCCTCGCTCCAGGTTAATTTGCAAACAGACATTACTTGTACTGATGTGGTGACTGAAAATCCCAAGCAGGGTGGGAATGCCACTCCACTGCGCAGGCACAAAATAAATCCATCCGCACTTGCAGTTGAAAAAGGAGCAAGCTGAGTCGCCTGGAGAACACATGCAGCAAGGGCTGGCGAGGAAAGGGGTATGTTAAAGTAATCACAGAGACTCTCTTCCCTAAGAGAGAGAAACGTTCTGCAAGGGACAGCTCATTAGACGACTTCATCTGCTTTTAGCACCTAAAGCAATAAAGCAGATTTTCAGAGGAGTCAGTGCCAGAATATTTCTGAAAATCTGCCCATAGCATCATGGTGGGAGTCACAAGAGACTGAGTACTGCTGAAGATTTGGCTTCTGTTTAGCTGTGGACATAGCCACTAAGCCCACCTGAAGTTCTGTGTGCCTGCTTGTCCTGCAAGGCAGTGAGTGTTCCTCCTGCATGTCCATTACTAGATGCCATTGTCACCTAGATGTGGGGGCTGCTGCTATCAACAAAGGTTAACACTTAATGAAGTAATTTCATTAGGAAATACCCCCAGCTGCAAATCACTTCCCAAGACAGCTTCCAGCTTGCTTTTTTAAAGATGCAAGAGGGTAATGGTATTGCCTGGTATTTGTTTTAGAGCATTGCTTGATGAGATTGGAAGTCTTGCTATGCCAAATAATGCCCAGATATGAATACAACAGTGTCTGCGTTGAAGTGTTACTGTAGTTTAGTATACTTTTTTTTTTCCATGGGAAATGGTATAAAATTATTCTATTCCATACACATAGAAAGCTCCTGTCTTTGATGAGGTTATTAGATTGACTCATGTGCAAGGGGAAAACAACATTTTTTTTTGTAAGTAATGATAAAAAATGAATTTGAGCTTCACAGAAGGCGTTGGATTTCATGGGCTGTGAAATCAGAGCTCAAAAGGAAAAATTACATCTTAAATATTTTATTAATAATTATAATTGCTTTAAGTATAACATAAGCAGGCTAGTGGTATCTGTTGTTGTCCTTTAGGAACACATTTAATTTCTCAAGTATCCACTGGTAAACATTGCTTTCAGTGAAACCAACAGGAGAATAACATCAGGGAGGAATCTAAAAAATGTAAAACAATACAATACCTTTAATCGAGTGCCATGAAATGTTTATCTGTCTCAGGCACTGTGTGCAAGTACATCCATCAGACTGTCACTGGGGTGTGGATACACAACAGGATAGATGTTACCAAACTCCTAAGTAAACATTTCTTCTCTAGAACTGGAGAACTCATGCATCTTCTATGAGGGCAACATGATCCAAATATAGGATATACAGCTTTGAATTATAAACTTCGACTACTCTGTATATTGGAATGTGCTTTAAATATGTGGCCAGTTTCCCCAATTATTGTGAACAGCTTTCCAAGAAATATCATTGTTTTTTTCGGCAGGAATTGGAAGAAAAATATATTTTCTTCTTTTTTTACATTCATTGCAAGTAAATGGAGCCATGATATTGTGCAAATCTATCATCAGCCTCATCTCTCAGGCCTAAATGTACTTGAACAATAATATATAATGAACTGGATTTACTTGTATTTAAAAATTATGAATAAAATATAAATATAAAAGAAAGTAGATATTGGAAACTGGTTTTGGCTTATGTACAGGTTTTTCAAGTTGAGTGTTGCACCATTAAAATCAACCCCAAAATATAATTCAGTTCATATTAACATATTTGAGACTGAGAACCTCAACACAGAGTATAAATTAGGTATTAAAAAGCCTTTCCCAGAAAACGGAAAACTGATTCTACTAGACCAGCTTGTGATTCCTTTTTTTCATATGGGCTATCCATTTCTTCCTTATAGCAAAATTCAGTGGATCCACTTAGTTATCTGAAGAGCAAAGTACCTCTAAAAATAATAAGATAATGTAAGAATAATGTAAGACCACACCTGCCTGACACTGTGAAGGTCCTCAGCTCTTTTAAGGTGACACACACCACAGAAGACAAACCTTGCTAGACGTATTACTCCAGAGGCACTTTTCACTCCTCATGTATACTGTCGTGTTATTCACACGTTATTCCATATATACACACAAGTCAGGCAAAGATATTGTTCAGCTATTACAGAAGAAGAAAAAAGTCAGTGACTATAGCAGAGTCATGCCATAACTTTTTCCCTAAGAAGTGAGCTGATGTCGCCTTATGCCAGATGAATCACAATTTTGTGTAATATTTACGAGTTCTATAGATGTGAACCTATATCCCAGTCCTAGTTCAAGATGACAACTCAACATTTTGAATTTTTTATTTTGGAATATGCATCTCGCAAAATTTGAAGATCAATTTTGCAAGAATCCAGTTGTCACCAAAACTGAGTAAGTAATTCCAGATTGATGTGTGAATGGGTCAGCAACTTTAAAGAAAAAAATATATTTATTATTTCCAGTTAGGAAGAACCCTTATGTACCATAAATCTGAATAGCCTAAGCAATTCTGCCCCAGATATAATACCAACTGTGGCTTGAGAGAATTTCTCATAATTTGTACCAGCATTTTGTCTGAGAGGATTTTGCTTGAGGAGGTTTAAAGTTAGAAGTAACAAGTTTTCTATTTAATAATGAAAAATTGATTGCAACATTAATTACAAAGAGACCACTCCTACTCCATAACCGTTACAATGCAGGAAGTCATCTATTCAATAATGCAGAATCGTTGTGTATTAAATATTTAAATCTATAAATATTAATAGAACATAGGTCAGTTTTTTAACCAACAGAGGTAGTTGTACACACAACTATCACTGTAAGGCTTTTAAGGGTCATGCATTTGTTATGGCATAGAACAAAAACAGAACAATAAAAGATAGTTGTCTGAGACAGGAAATGTTGATACTCTGCTGCAGATGAATGATGAGGACAAGAAATCCTGGATTAATTCAGGGATGTTTTAGTCGTCCTCTGGGAAGGACACACACTTATTTCAGATCTAACAAGTCAGTGTGCTGGAGTCAGCTTTACAAGAGCATGGCATAAAGAGGCTTTTAGAATAGCAATAGACAAAATTTCGTTCTGCAATCCTGCTCCTTCATATTACTTTGACAGTGTAAATTGGCCAGGAAGTTGATGCTGCTTTTCAGTTCCCTGGTCTGAAAAAGCCCAGCCAGTGCCTGACAAAACCTCCCGCACCAACAGACAGATGATTGCCATGCAGGAGATGAGAATGAAATAGATAAGGTTATTACATCCCAGACATGGCTGGCCACTGAAACAAGTCTCCAAGAACTGGGGAAGCTGAGCAGGCTGTGAGAGCGTTTTATGTGATGTCAATCAGTATAAAGCAAAATCCAGCTGCTGGAAGGAATGACTGTCTTCTCAGCAGCAATTCCTCAGTTGTGCCACCAGTTTCTGAGAGCGGGTAGCATCAGCCTTATTTCTGCCTTAGAGAAAAGCAGACTCATTGGAGTAGACACAGTCTAAACTAAACTAAAGCTACTTGGGCGTTAAACCAGGTGAGCTGGTTGGCCAGGTGCGTGTGCAACTGCCTGGATGAGACGTGTGTGTGACTCGAAAAGAGAGGAGCTGGGACAACACGCCCCATGTCAGGGCTGTGAGGGCTGTGTTTTGAGATGCACTTCTTTCTGTGCTCTTTGGTCTTCCCCATCTTCCCCAGGAAGCCACAGGAGCATTGCTGTGCTGTTATATGGCCTTGCCTTATTTACGTTAGCCACACAGATGGCTGAATAACCATGGCTGGCAAACATTGCAAATGGAGGCAAAACTAGATACCTGCTGCACGAAGAAGAAGAGTGAATGCTGGAAGTCTGGTTCTCTTTTCCAACTCTGTGGCTTGGTAAGTCAGTTACCAAATGGTGCCGCGGAGAAGGAGCAGGCTTATTCTGTAAGTTCTCTCTCTCTGGGCTTCCATTTGGATCACGTGGTTGGAAATCAAACACTAGTTACTTCTTGGAGTATTTTCTATTTCTGCAGAATTGGTCACGCTCATTTAGAGAAACATTTATTCAGAATCAGGGAGGAGGTGGTACTGTCATACTGTCAGGTGGAATTTAAAGTTCAGCTCTGAAGTCACTGACGTTGAGACATTCTGAGTCTGCAGTGCTTATTTCCTTTTCTTATTTGCCTCTTCCTTGCGTTAGGAGTATATGAAGATGCACTTGAGAGATCAAGAGAACAGGAGGAAGGGGGCAGGATCTCATGCTCTCCTTAGACATCCAGTCCTGTTTCCAGAAACAGAATACTGGAATAGACAGATCACTGATCTGTCCAAGAAAGATATTGCTTGTGTTCCTGTATACTATTTCCATCCCTTGTTCCAAGATATTTCTCTTCTGAATCCAGCTTTATGATAACATAAATTCAAAAACAGGAATATCCAGCTACAGTTTTATGTGGTTGCCTTATTTGGGGTATTTGTCTTGGATTTCCGCTCTCCGTAAGTCCAGCAATAGAATTGACTCTGCCTAAAAACACTGAAAGGAGATAAAGAAAAGGAAGGAATGAAGGTAATCTTGTAACAGACGGAAGACTCCAGTAGAGAACCTGAGGTGCCCTCCACGTGTTGTGGTACTCTTTGGGTTTTAATTGGTAATAACTCTAAAAACCCCGTATGGAGTTTTCTCACAGCTCTTATCCTTTTAATGCTTGTTTTGTTTTTAATGTATCTGTTTTGTCCCTCATCAGAGTCTATAGCTGGGGTATTGTACAGTCATCTTCTGTACATCTAGTTCCAAATTCAATTTCCTTGGAAGAATAGGAGAAATGGACAAGAGATAAGTTTTTTTTTTTTTTTTTTTTCCGATTCTTACAAAGTTCAAGTGCATGAGCATGAGTTACAGGGAAACTAGTCCCTACAGGAAAAAAAAAGCAGAAGACCGGGATGTAAATAGGGAAGCTGGCCACAGATTAGTCAGCTAGCTGCACAGGTAAGCAACAAATTGTGTTGAAAATTAACCATTGGCTGTATCTTTCACTCACTGCAACTTTTGCAAAGTTTTCATTCCAAACTGAGGAGCTTCTATATGATCCATTTGTGTGCTCAAACATAGGATTTGATGTTAGGGCTTAATTTGATATTAGAGTAATGAAAGTCATAAATAACTTCACAAAGGCAGTGGAATGAGAAAAATACAAACTTGATGGAGACAACATGCAGTTAATGCAGTGCTTTGAAATTAGAAACAATTGAAATTGGATGGTTGTTAGGTAGTCTGAGAGCCTGCTTAGAAAGGTTGTATTTAGCTATCTGATTCTGATACTGAAAAGTAATTTCAGAGGTGTGTGTTTGCTCTAAACTTCTTTATCTGTGCCTCCAAAAGCCACTGATACACTATGCCGTAGAGCTGGTGGCATCTTCCCAGCTTTAACAGTATGACAGCTCTGCAATAGATTAATGGCCACTATTAACTACGAGAAACACGCGGGTACCATCTCAAGCGGCACATCAACCGTGTTTTGGAATAGAAGCTACATCCAGTGCCTTATCTCCTGCTCCCTGAAACGGTGTCCCTGTTGGGTTGACCATTTTTATCCCACTGTGTATTTGTGGTTAGGGTTTATCGAACTCAATGACATTAAAGTTAAATGTGGCACACCAGCTGATCTAACGTGGACCTTGCCAAGAGAAGGTCAGGATGCAGTAGTAGTTAAAAGTTTTTGGATACAAGGTTAAGTAGTCTGAGGTTAGAGAGCAAAAGATCAGAATAACTCTAGTAGATTTGATACGAACACACCAACTCTATTCGTTAGTAATCACCACCTATGTATTAAAAGAAATTAAAACACGAAAACCCTATATTTTGTTTTTTTACCCTGGTCATAATTTACTTTGTAATTTTTCAGTTCTATTCCATTTTCCTAATTATTTTCACACACATACTTCTATTCAGTTTCACACAATCCCATGTTACTTGACATGATTATCACCACTCTCACTTTTTGTTTGTCATTAATTTATTGCTAAAGTTCTTTTTCTTTGATCAACAAATTGGATTCTTTCTTCTTTTCTGGCTTACAATCTGATCTTTTAGAAATTTTTAACTTGGTCACTCCTTAAGACTTGCCTTCTTTATTACTCTTTTTCTTTCCTCTTTTC
The DNA here is from genome assembly GCA_034781795.1 of Crypturellus tataupa. NCBI lineage: Eukaryota > Metazoa > Chordata > Aves > Tinamiformes > Tinamidae > Crypturellus > Crypturellus tataupa. Next base: position 3,104,033 of record JAWLRI010000700.1, on the reverse strand, counting down.
TCATTCATGGGATGTTCTATGTTCTTTACAGATTAAAGAGTTTGTCATTTTTATACTATATAACTATTTTAGACCAAGCACCATACTATGGTCCTGGAAGCTAGAAGGATATGATCTCCTTTGTATGCATGTCATTTTGCATGGCATTTCCAGAGATTCCCTCATTTCTGAAATGCAGTTTTGCTTAGTCTCTTCTGTTGTTGAGACTCACTGGGAGAACTATTTGGGGAATCACATTCCCTACTAGCAAAATCAGTGGAATTATTCCAGTGCAAAATGTGAACAACTGCCCATGTGGTATTTATTTATTTATTTAGTATCCCCCTTTATTATTTTTGGAAGAGTAAAAAGCATAGAACCAATCATTCCACTAGGGCCATTTGATGTCCAATGTGCTAAAAGCACAAAAAGTACTTTTGAGGATCGTGAAGATTTGTTTTTTCTTGGGATTTATGGGACATGTCTCTTACCACTGCAAAAAGTAAACTCAAAGTGAATGTTCATAAGCAAAAGTATTTTAAATAAATGTTGTTTATCTATCTATCATCTGAGCTATTTTGTCCTTTAGATAAAGACCAACAAGTTTCTTAGAGTACACCCACATTAAAATAGAGGGTGACACAAAGAGGAACGTTTAGTAGAAACAGCAGCTTTGTATCCAAATCTATGCAGCCTTGTTAAACAGGGATCACAGACTGTATTGTCTCTTCCGTGTAGCTTCTGCTTTGGAGATGTTTTCTCAGCATCAACATCTTTGGCAAAGGAGCTGGAAATGGTCAAACCACGCTCCAGATATATGTTTCACTAGAAAACAAAATTTCAGAAAAAGACTGGATTTACAGTGACGTAAATGCAAAGTGAACACACACCACTTATCAGATAGGATTATAAATATAAATACTGAGATATATTTTCTGGAAATCTAGGCTGTACGTGGCCTAGATATAATGACATAAATGATGAAAAAATTGCATTTGAATATGTATCACAGCAACAAAGTAGAGATTTGAGGAATATCAGTAGTTTTACTGTATAATACCTTGTATTTAAAATTTACCAATAGTCTTCTATAGTATTCACAATGATTTACAGGATTCCATTTATAGGCTTTTTGCAATCTACAGTATTTAGTGTAAGCAATGCAAGTTGGCTGGGAACTATTAACACGTATTTATCAGAATGTTATGCGCACAAGTCTTGAGGCTTGATCTGTGTACATGCTTTGGATGAGATGATAAAGACAGAAACCTGCTCTATGCTTCAGAAAGTAATGAATACTAAAAAGTAGAGAAATATAGTTGCTATAATATCTCTCTATATGGTATTTTCTCAAGCCATAGTCAAAGTCAATACAAACAAGAGAGATGAACCCTTATCTTCATTGTTTACCATGTACGGAAGAGTTCATCATGCAAAACACTCCTGCTGAGGCATAATAATGGCTGAGATGTTTATGGAAACGGAATTTGATCAGCACAGCCCTTATTACTGGTGGAAATATATGACAAAGAAAGAATCCAGGTTGCCAGACATCTAGGAAGGCATTTTATAATGGTTAGATATAAAACCATTGGAAAATACTCTGAACAATTTTGGCAGGAGGGGAAGTCCGGGGGAACCAGCAAGAAAAATATATATATATGTGTCAAAAAGGAAAAGCTATGCAAAGCCCAGGAAGAAAAGAAATTGCTCTTTACCCTGAATATCTGAAAATAGCGTGCCAGGCATAGATCTTTAATGTCAGGAAGAGGCTTTCCCAAAAAAAAAGATATGCAGAACATGAAAACTGTTTCTTTCTAAATGTCTTGTACAGAGACTAAGTAATATTACACCTTAGGAAATAAAACATTACATTTTTATTATATATATATAAAATACAGTATTTGAGTTTGTCTAAATAATATAAATTCACAGATTAGTTACTATTACTATTGGACAGTCAATTCACTAAATGAATGAATGTGTTCTCCTGCAATATGGTTTGCAATCTTGAAGACAAATCTTCCTGGTTAAATCGGCAAAGAGGTGTCCACGGCAGACGTGTGTGTGTGTGTGAATGTGTGCACACATGAACTCTTACACGTATGCACTTAGTCTCTTCTAGCTATGAATTACTTACCATTCCCAGTTCTACCATAATGTCTAGGTCTGTATATTTTTTCCATTACAGAAATCTATAGTCTTTCTTTCTCATGAGCTGCCCAGAGAGGTTGTGGAGTCTCCTTCCCTGGAGATCTTCAAGACCCGCTTGGATGCAGCCCTGTGCCACGTGC
>JAWLRI010000700.1:3062500-3093686 GCA_034781795.1 Crypturellus tataupa | reverse complement strand
AGGTGAGTTTTTCCTTCAGGACCCTCTCAGTTGGGCCTCTCATCTCCCTACCTCTTATCTCCATCTACTTGAGGACTGGCATATATCAAACATTATATAAAATACTGATTCATTATGCTTTGGTGTTCATGTGGCATTACTTTGACATATTTGTGCATTTAGGCAAAGAATTTAATTACTAATTATAAACCATGAGTTTGCAGAGTCTTAAGGACTTATAGAATGGCTTTGTTTTTATAAGGAATTACAACTGGCATTATTTCTAATTTATCTGGTCCAAATATAAATGTAAATGCGATAAATAATACTTTCCTAAGTTTCAGAAAGGTATTGGAGGACCTAGGATAAAACATGTATCTTTTGGAGGGAGATTCAATCCACCTTGAGGCAGACAGCTGAGAGAGAAAGGGAGCATGCGTTGTCCTTTGGGAAGCGCTTCTCTCTCCCCATCAAGGACAGGAAATGTACGGTTTGTATGTGCCAGACTGTGCCATACCTCTATGGGGCACCAAGCAGGGGTGCAGAGATGCCCGAGCTCGCTCCGTAATGCCGAGCGCACAGGGGCCGCTCCACCTGCATCATCTACCTGGTGATCTTTACAGCGCCACGCTCTCCTCGAAGCAGGCGCGCCATAAAAGCCTAGGCAAATGTCCGATGCGCAAGGCAAGTCCAGGCTCAGAAGCTGTCAGGAATGTGCAAATATTTCGCTTTTGTCACCATCCTCATCAAGGTCTCACAGAAACCCATGGTGATGTGCCAATGCTAGGAGGAGTAACAGAAATCTTCTGGCTTCAAAATTATTAAAATAGGAAATCTTGGAGAGATTAAAATTTCACTAATAATATATTTTTAGATATTTTTAAATCTGTGGCTTTATTTCCCTATTATAATAATGTATTTCTTTCTACTTGAATATGTAGATTTTCCCTCTGTGTATTGAAAGACAATTTGAATTCATTTTTAACAGACTATCATTCTGAATAAAAATATAATGTAGACTTCTTGAGGAAAAACAGATTTTCCTGATGGAAGTCGATAAGAAGAAAATCAAGTAAATTGAATTGCTTGATTGATTGAAAATCAAGTGAATTACTTACCTAAAGTTATGTATGTATGTAAAGAATTTTCCACACACATTCACATTCAATAAAAGTGGAACCTTCTCTAATGTACCTTATGTAATATTTAGAAAAAAAATATTACTGTGTGTGACTTACTTGCCTTGATTTCTCCCTAGAGCATAGGCTACTTGTTCATTGAATCTGATACTAGATCTAGTCTAAATATAACTAATGCTTTTAACCAGATGGCTGTACTGATAGCTCTTTTTCAATTATATTTTCAGTATTTTCTTCCTGGGTCTCATATCTATATTTATCTTTAGGATTTTTTTTTAGCACTGCATGTCCATTTTATATACTTTTTAATTACTTTGACTCGTTATACAACATTTTCATTATGAAAGACTTCACAAAACTGTGAAATAACCATACTGATACAATTCATGGCCATGTTCATACTCTAATGTCTTTTAGTACTCTATTTAAAAGTAATTCTGGTACCTTATCCAGCTACTACTTTTTTTTTTTGAGATATTCCCAAGAGCTTTATTTTCAGAAGATACAAAAGGCTTGTCCATTCATTCAGTAAGACGTTCATGAAGGCCCAATTCTGTATCTATCACAAACCTGCTTTAAGATATGCAAATCTTGCTATCATGTGGTGCATTTACATTAAAAAAAACCCCACACTTTTCCTTTATAATGGGAATTTCTATGAATGAATAATTGATTTTTCAAGTTATTTTGGTGACTGCACAAAAGTATTTCCAGATTGGGACTGTATTCTCCATTCAGGTTTTAAAATTTACTTATTTCAATAATGTTATGGAAATTCCCTTTCTCTGTAAAATGAAACATATTGCATGAACAATTTTTGACTAATATTATCTATATGCAGCAGTATTGGTTCAGCAGTATTGCAAAGTAATCTACAAAGGTATAGATGATTTAAATATGTGAAAACACTTGTTTCAGAAAAAAAGAAAAAGAAGCAGTTTTGTTGCAACTGATGATTTGTGTTTAGGTGGCCCAAATTAGGCATAGATCGTATGAACTCATTGCATCTTTCTGGATGCAGTAAGCAGGGAGTTTTTACTTTAGGAAAAGAGGGACTTTCTACTTCTCGTCTTCTGAGTCTTTGGTTCAGTGTCTCTTTCTACTTCTAACACATTGGCGCATGGTTTCCTGTCATGACCTCCAAGCTGCCAGTATGATTGTCAGTGCACATGTACTTTGCTGGGAATTTTCTTTGCACTATCTTGAATAAAACTGAAATAGTTTCTCCTTGGTAACAGCGCTTAAACTTTTTTTGGTCTTAATTTGCAACCATAAAAATGGTACCCTCTAAAAAGTCAAATTGTATCCTGCTTAGGCAAGCACTGTTAAATACTTTAAGCTGAGATTAAATGAAGTCTTTCAACTCCTGAAAGACTTTATTTAAAGAGTTTCTTTGAGAGAGAGAGACAGACAGAAAAAAAAAGCCTCAGAAAGAGGAAAAGTTAATTAATATTGGAAGTGGTTCCACACAGAGGAAACAACATTTCTTTCATATAGTCAAATAAATGATACTTTTACATGCACTAAGTCGGAATGCTGACACCTCGCCAAGCAGTACAGTTCCACGGTCCAAATACCACGTCCTAAAACTAAATAAAAACAGATTGTGGCTCATGTGCTGGACAACTTGTTCTCTGATTGCCTGGAACACGATGTCCTTTTCTGCAGAGCGTGCTGGATTCAAGTGGTGCTTCCAGAGTTGGGGAGAGGGGGTCACTAGCCCCACGGCACCTGGGCCCTTTCGAACTGAAGACTGAAGCCACCCAGGAAAAGAGCGGGAGGATAAACAACCCAAGAGCTGAAGAGCTGGGGCAAGGAGGTGGGATGTAGGAGCCTGCAAGAAGGTTGGAGCCTGCAGCCTATGGAGATGCTGTTGAAAGGAGCAGGGGCTGCTTGGGACCTCCGTGCCCGCAGAAGGAGACAGAGGTTTTAGGCATTAGAGGGGATGCTGCTCTTGGGTTTGGGGATTGGTTCGTTGGTTGATTTTTAATTTTTGAAAATTCCCAATCAATTCTACATGGCAGTTATAAAAATACTGCACTTAATTTGGTCTATAAATGTTTACAACCATTCCTAAACAGACAAAAAACCCTTCAAGTTAGTTAATAATCACTATATATTTCTGTCCTGTCATATGATTGGGACTGATGTGCTGCTTCTCCCACTGGCTGCTCCTCCCATTTTGATTTAATCTTAGATCATTCAGAAATTTGGGAGTAATCTCCAAATATGTTATGTGTCTTTGAAATGTTCGTTTTCTAATTCTCCATGAATGTATTGCCTTCCTGAACTATTGAGTAGTGACTGTGAGTTTCTGCTTCAGGACCTTACATTTCAATATTGCACTATTCCTTTGAATACTATTTTGTAGCTACATGAGACCTACTTGGATTCCTGGAACAACTGTGCTATTTTCAGGCTCCAACTCTCTGTCTCCCTACTGGCTCTCTCTCGTATCTCTTCCTTCCCAGTATTTCCTTTCTGTCCTGCTAGCTCTGTACTGCCTCTTCCAATTACTACAAAAATGACACTTGAGAGCTGAGCAGGGTCATCCAAAAAAGATCCTTGGTACTGTGGGAAAGGCATAAATAGTCTTGGGTTATGATATTTTATTATTTATTTACATGCAGGCTGAGATCCTAATTCGTTAGCTTGAGCCAATTCAAACTAAACTAAGAGTCATTAATTTTGGCCAAGTACTTGAGATTAGCTATAACTTCTGTTGCTCTGATTTTGAGTTAAATGCTTAACTGAAGTATGCCTGAAATTTTAAATATATTCCAACTCTCATTACAGTAATATATTTTTCATATCCTCTTTTTGGCCAAATCATCCAAACCAAACACCACCCAAATTTTAGCAAAATTGATTTTTTTAAGTAAATCTTGATTTATAATGTCAAATATATAGGAAATTCTTAGTTTAAATATACTTTTGTTTATTTCCCTTCATTTTTCTGAAATTGAAAGTTGAAATAGCACAGTACTATATGTTTACTTTTAAGATTGTTTTATTAATTTTCTTTCATCTCCATAATTCTGTAATACCCTTTAACTTTCTAGTTGAAATCTGAAAGCAATTCTAACTTCTTTATTATCTGTGGTTACTATTTTCTTCAAACATTTTACAGTTTCTATAAGACTATATATTGTTTGTATATTACTATTTACTTTATTTGAGTATCTCAAAGCACAACTGATTTCCTCATTCACACAGTTACATAGGTATATATCTATATATATCCATCTTAAACTCAGAAGAGAGAATTTTGTAATTGTCCCGGGTCTATGTGTGAATATTCTGAAGCTATTGAATACTTTGTTTTTACACAGTCATTATGCAAGTTGCCATAGAATATATGACACTTTCTATTTGAAGGTCCTAGAACTCTGTAATCTCAGTATATTATTTGTAAAAATGTTCCGTTCTAGATGTTGTGTTGCCCACAGTAACTCTGATTAGACCTGGAAAAATGTGGACAAATAACTTAAAAAGTCTTTTGCTATATTCCTTCATTTTACTGAGCTGACAGTTTGATTTTGGATTTTTTATGTTATCTTCTGCTTTCAGAACATCGAGTTATGCTTGATTCCAATTTATTGTGTACAAAACTACTTTCCTAGAACCTCTGTTACTAAGATCTAAGACTGAAATAATGTATTTTCTGTCTTCTGTAGATAAGAAATCTTTCAGATTCTTTCAGATCTATGGATAACATATCTTTCAGAATGAGAAGATCTGCAAATTATTCTAATGCATAAATTGCCTTTCATGGAACAGGTATTTAAGTTAAAATAATATCTGTAATGCGACTAGCTAGTAATAAATAGGTTCCTTGTTTAGCCTTATTTGAAAGGCTACAAATGATAACCAACAAAAAGCACAGAAAACAAGGATTAGTTTGAGGATGTGACCTTGAGCCGTGATCTTTAAAATGTGGACTACTTCTCTAGATAAGTTGTATGTTAAGTTTCCTGAAACCCTAAACATTTGGTTTAACAGCAGCTCTGGAATAAGCATCCAATAAAAAATGCTTCTGCCTCAATCCATCTATTTTTATTTTGAAGATGGTGAGGGTTATGCAGTTAAGTAATGAAAACCATAAAACAGTAAAACAAATCAACAGCTAGATGGGAAATAACAAGCTAGATGTCCTATCACCCAGAAGCAACTCTGAACTGCTTTATGCATCTAATTTAAATGCAGAATAACTATTAGCAGAACAATCCTATGTATTATTAGTAGAAAAAACCCTGCTTTCACAGTTCTACAAATAAAGTTCTTTCATGTATGTCTTATTCCAAAGAAGTAGCTATAATTCTCTTGCAAACATTTCTTTTGTATCTTTTCTAATTTAATGCTAAGAATCTTAAACTTCGTTTGTTTTGTTACACATTTGATCTCTGGGATGGGTGTTCTCTTGTATTTTTATAAACTTGCAATCCCAGGTTCTGAAAATTTGTCAGAAGAAGTCATCTTAGTTAGAATTTTATTCAATTATATGGCTGTTGTGTTTTACCTTCCCTATTTGTGTAAGGTGATTTCATCTGGAATTTTATTTGACTTGTCCATTATCATGCAAAACAGAACTTCCGAATAACTTTCTTCCTGTCTTATCTATAATTTACTTCCTACTGCCTCGTTCTTACTGCTTCAAAATTTCCCTATTTGAATTGAATTCCCGCTGTCTGACTCCCTCTCCAGCACACAAACAGAACAACTTGGGTATCTAAGTATTTTGAAGTTCCTCAGATTGCTGTTACTAGTTTTCCTTCTTCTGAGCTCGGCTCTCGCCTACCTCCCTGTTTTTCCATCACTTTAGCAATCTGATCTCCTTCAGGTGTCTTGCAGAGCAAGCATCCTGTGAGTAATGCGGTGCTTTGTTGCTTCTCTAATGCTGTTTCTCTTATCCTATTTCTTCACCCTGGAAGACTTCCAATTATACAGTTCTGCCTCTAACAGTGTGGATGTCATGATATGTGAAGAGCAAAGAAGTTTCTTTTTAGCTCTTCACATTTTTAAACAAGGTTGTCTTTGAGGTACTTCTTTGTAGACACAGCAAAATTCCTTTCCAGGCTCTGGAAATCATTGTGTAAAAGCAGAGATCACACGAGTCTCTGTAGAGGAAGCAGATTCACTGTATGCCACTGAAGGGCTAGATCTGGAGACACAAAAATACTAAAAATTAGGCATAAATCTGTACTTCAGGAGCTATAATCTTAGAATTTCTTGGGATACCAAGATTTCTGATAGATGCCACTTTATCATGCTAGATGCTGAAAAGTTTCTAGCTCTACCTATAATATCCAACCTGAGAAAGGTAAATGTTCTCAGGTGTGCAAAATAAACTATAAGAATATGGGTATAACTGAAAAAGCAACAGTATGGTCACCATTGTTTGCATCTCCAATGGCAAATTAAACTAATGCAATCCAATGCATGCACCATGAAACTGTTAAAACAGCCCTGGCACAGTTTTGACTTCAGCAGCTCCATGGTGCAGGGTGCCCCATGCCAGGTCCCATTCCCATGAGGCAGATTAGAAGTGGCCCTCCCACACTTTTGGAGGCTGAGGAGATTTCAGTGTGGCCAGCCTGTCAGGGCCATTCGGCCTCAGGATTACAGAACGGACCTTAGGCCTGGGTGATTCGCTGGTACAAACGGGATCATTTCATCCACTGAGTATTTGGTCATGAATTGCAGGACTGTAGCTGGACAAAATCACCCATTGAATATGGGTGAATCTACAAACCTCATCAAATACAATCTAGCTATTTTATACTGTAGATGGTAAAAAATGGGGTCGGCAGGGACTGAAGCCCAAGCCACTTTCAAGATTAGAATCTGTGTAGAGTTAGGATGTACTAAGGTTCAGGGAGCAGGTAAGATGCACAAGAGGACCTCAGGGGCCAAACAGTAGGGAAGACTCAGGAACCATTTGTAGTCTGACCCAGAGGTGGAGCTCTTGGACTAAGTGCTGCCTGGTGATGGGCCTGGCACTATGTTTTCTCCCTCTGTAAGATTTGTACTCCGTTTAAGAGAATAAGCAGTCATAGGCCATTGTAAACAAAAATATAATCAATTTCTCTTACTAAGAGGGATAGGTAGATAGCAAAGATAGCTAACAAGGTGTGTCATACTGGCTCACTATACAAATCAAAAGAAGGAACAGTATTTATTTGGCATTATTCTATCTATGTGTTTATTTTACCTGCATAACACTCGGTGTGGTACTTTCAATTCATGCAATAGGCGTTATCGGCATGAGCCCCCATTGGCTTTCACTCCCTGAATCCTTTTCTTGGAAATGTGTATAAAATACTACTGATGAGTCTTGTTTTTTTTTTTTTAATGATTTGATTCTTTATAGTAATAACAACATAATGAAATAACAGTCATGGGTGTAAAAACAGTATGTGCTGCCTAAGAAAGACAAGAGAAAAGTGGTAGGGGCTAGGAATCAGCATGGTAGCAGCCATCAGTGAAATAAAGGCTAGAAGGCTAAAAACAGAAAGAATTTTGGTCAGCTGTGTTTTGTAAAGGACTGCAAAAGGGATTTCGCTGAGGCGGTGCTTGCGGCACTGTCATCAGGTCAGGTGAGTGAAGATCCCTGTATTTCTAATAAAGTCATGCTACTGGGAATACAATTTTCAAGGTATATGCCAGAGGATGTGTACAAATAATAATGACAAGGCCCAGTTATTATTAAATAACCAGTTGCATAGGAATAACAAACATACATAACAAAAGTACTGAACAAAACCCCATCAAGAGTTTATCCATCTGGAATGTCAAGTACAATTATAGTCAGCCATGCAAATAAATTAAGCAGGATGAAAGGAATCTGGTTATATAATAAAAGAGAAGCACCTCTAAGGTAATTAGAGATTAAAGATTGTCTTCTGGGAAGAACTTGGATTTCACAGTCTAAGCAAAAAGGATGTCTATAGAGTTTCCTCACTGGATGGACTAGAAAGAAGCTATTTTAACTGGAGGTCCATGTTGGCACAAGAGCAAATGGATACAAACCGGCCATTAATAAATTTATCCTGAAAAGTAGCAGAATGTTTCTGCATCACAGCAACAAAGTTGTGGAACAGATTCTCTAATTTCAGAAAAAAAAAATAAATAAATGGCATGATCATAACTAGGATTAAATATTCGATTGACACAACTCTGATGCTTTTCTATAGCGTATATTTCTATCAGGAAACATTTTGGGTAACAAAGATGAAGATCTGACATTTTCTGGAAATGTTTCTGAATTCAGCACACACAGTTAACAATGTTTGGTTCTGTTGTTTTTATCTTTCATCACTTAGTGCTTAGTGTCTGTATCTGTTGTTTGTAAACAAGAGTTTGTTAATTTAACTGCATGTCCGTTTGCTAGTGTTTAGGTACTCAGTAACATTTCAGGCAGTAAATACAAATTTATTCTTTTAATCATTTAAATATTTTATTCCTACAGCGTGACACAATATCTTTATAATACATTGTTAATATTTTAGTTATATTCTTACACGTGAAACGTCCATTCTCGTCTCCTCTTGGGGTGTGGGGGGGGTCCTGGTTGCCATAGCTACCAGCTATTTTTCCTCTCATGTCACTTATTTAGGTTGGTTAGTGTCATTCTTGGTGACACTAAATGCATCACCATATCTATCCCCTTGTTTCTATTTTGTTGAATGGCAAGGCACCCCACTTGTTACGAGGAGTCTTTCTGAGGAACTGCATATAGCTTATCGGCATGACGGTCTTGACTCACAGAGCTGAACCTCTGCGCTGGTATATTTTTAAAATCCATATTAACAATAACTCAGCAAGGTCTTGTACGTGCTGCAACACAGTCTATCTTGATATTTAGTATTTAATCTATTAAAACACTTGGCTCTCTTTGCACACAGTTGGGAGACCAATTAAAAGTCCAGAAAAACTCTACAAAGTTTCTCATGTAATTAGATGTTTTAGGGCATGCTATTAAGGGCCATCTGTTCTCCTGGGTGACTGAGTAAGACTGAGGAATGAGACACTTTCTCTACGTACTTGGGGTTCCGTCAGAATTTGATTCTGGCTTTGATTAACAGTTTAGGGAGTGGGGGCTGAATTTATCTACAAAGGTTTTCATTTGCATAGTAGAGTAGGTAGACTTTATCGGAAGGATGTTGAACCGTTTAGGAATCTACATCCTCATCACTGCCTGGAAGAGGAGCCCAGCTTTGACTTGTACGTCTTTCCTTTGGACAAGCAAAGCTACTTTCACCCCCTCTCAGACTCTGCGCAGTTCATGGCTGTCAATGGGATGAAGTTGGCATTTTTCAGTTGTTCGTAGCTGACTCTGTCTGGAGATATTGTTCTCTCTCGGGAGGAGGAATATGCGTTTTTCAATGAGGACAATATGAGTGCAGCACTAAAATCATGAAGCTCCAGCTGTTCATGGCATACACCAGAACAAACATGGATAATATTGTCATCTGAAATTTATGATTTAGTGGGAAGGAGATGTGAGTACTTTCAAAGGTAGTTATGAAGAGAATAAAAGAATTTAACCTCATTTTTAATGAATTATCCTCGAAAAAAAGACTTCCATGTTTTATTTAAAATGGTCTCTTTTAAAGAACAAAACAAAAGCTAGTCAAAAACTTTGATGGAAGATTTGCTCTTGTGCAATGTAAAACTGTTAATTTTGACTCAAACAACATAGAGACAGAATTAAGGCTATGTCATAACTTTTTGTTCTAATACTTTTACAGACTGAGAAATTCTTTTTTTTTCTTCAGAAATTATTTTGTTTCAAACTCAACAATTATTCTATCATTAGAAAACTGCTGTTTTATAGATACTTTTTTTTTCTAGAACATTTCTTTTTAAAAAGTTTTTGAGAGGTGAGAAATTAAACAATTCAAGAACTCCAGTTTTCATCCTTGTCAGAGTTCTACTTAAAGGGTCACCTTAAAAATGATTTCTCATCTTCGGAATTCTCATATATTTCATAAAATGGAGGATGATCACTGTACGTACTAGTTAATAAAAATAATGGTTTTATGGATTTTTTTAAATATAATGTGCAACATGACATATATGTTCAGATCCTTATCTTGTAGGTGCTATTATAATGTCTGCTTTCTCAAAATGAAGTGTTTTACTAATCATCAGGAATGCATGTTCCTCATCACTGTTTTTGCCATTTTCCTGCTTCTAAGGAATATACGTACTGTTACAAAGGAACTGAAAAAATAATAAAAAATAACATAAAAGCCAAAGTCTGAAAAAGGGCAATACTACGAGCAGGATGGGGAAAGATGATTTCCCTAGTGTTACTAGCTTTGCCAGGTACCAGAAAAAAATTATACAGGCTCCTCAAACTCCTCCCTCATCTCAACAAAACTATTTATATAAACTTGCAAGTTTTCTTATAACGGAGATTCAGTTCTGCAGTTCAGGAAAATCTTTGCTTTTCAGTAGCAAGGGTAATTGGCCCATGCAATACCTTACTTAGAGATACAGCAGATCCTTTGAGTCTATGACTATAGACATGTGAAAGCTCTCCTTCTAGACAGACTATTTTAGACTTTCCTGTGTTTGACTATTATTTCAATCAAGGATACCATATATACTGAAAGAGATGGCAATACAGACAACATTAGAGATATTTTAACATGAAGAAACAATGATGAATGAAAGTTCAGCAAATTAATACAGGGGCTGCAAAATCAGGTTTTAATCACTCAATTTCTCAGTCACTGGCTTTTACAGGAAGATTATTTATTTCCTCTGTTCTTCAGTTCCTTTCTGTACTATGGTGATAATAACACTACCTATCTTATGTCAGTCTTGTGGAGAGAAATGTTAAATTTTGGCAGTTGCCCATGGGTTTTGATCAAAGGCTCATAACAGCTATTTAGTTGAGGCAAGTGTATTGTATATGTGGTACAGGATTTTAAAGTAAAATAAGTTAGGAAAGCACAGCTGAGTATATAGCAACCCTCCTGGACTCTGACCAGAGGGTACCAGGGCACCTGTGGTATTTTATGAGGCACGTGAACAGTGAAGTAAAAGAAAGACATATTAAAGAATCTTTGATAGCTTTTAAAGGAAAAGAGGAGTTCTCTCATGCAAATCTGAAATTATAGATAATTACATTTTCCTCCCTCAACCCCTCCACAGTTCCAATTAGACATGCTATTTTCTCACTGTCTTTCCCAAAATGTGGTGCAATGCTGCTATGTCTTATCGAGCAGCTGCTCAATATGACCGAAGAGGTCAAATACAACAACTCCAAAGAGGGCTCCTTTTGGGGGCTGGATGAGATGAACCACACAGATTCCTTGACTGTATCACAGAGATATTGTGAGTAGCTTAATTAGGTGGCACTCAAGAAGTACTGTGAGATACTTGGATTAAAAGCATTATATAAGGCCAAATTAATTATGAGTATTAATACAATCTTGATCTAAAGACTAATTTGAATAAATGGTAAGATGATAATGAGATATATGTGAGTCATGCATCAGAGTGCTTTGCTTCTGCATACAAAATATCTCCCACGTCAGTTAAAATGTTTCTGTGGAGCAGAGCAGGATACTGCCTCTCAGAAGTGACAGTAATATGTGCTGCCAAATGTGAGTCATAGTTGAACTCCAAAATTCAATTCTTTGTTCATATTTTGAGCGTAAGACATCCTGCTACATACTAGAGAATTGCCTGAAGCTGCCTTAATGGAATGGAAAATGAATCTGCCAGACTGAGGAAGTTTTCTTTTCTTTTGTAATTGTTTCTTTTCTTTTTGTAATTTTCTTTTTGTAATTTTCTTTTGTAATTATATTCATTCCTTATGCAAATCTGTGGTAATATTGCACATCCATACTTGACTCTGGGTGAAATTGTGACCTTTCTATTGACTTCAGTGGAAGCAAACATTTGCATGATTTAGATTTTTCCTTCAGGTTAGGAAATGTGGCAAGGCTGGAAATTATGTTTTATGTAGTCATTTCCCAGAAAAGTAGAAAATAAAAAAATAAGACTGAACTGAAGCCCTGAATCTGTCTTTATAGTTGGTGGTCAGCATGGGTTTTCCTTTCAGCTTTTTGCTTGATGAGATTTATGCAATTTGTGAGTATCTAGAGAAATTGTTATGAGATTTATTTTAATGAGATCTGAATCTATGAGGATCTGATTTTTAAGAAAGTCTAAACTTTTCATGTCATCTAAGGTGGATTCTTTTCATTGAATACACATTTCTACAATATATGTAAAACTTTTACATTAGGATGAATTGAGTTGCTCCCTAGATGTCTACTGACTCTAAGAAGAGCCTACAGTAACCATCTACAATTAGTCAGATTAAATTTATGGTAAATATTTGGGGGGGTTAATGAAATAGGGCTGATGTACTGAATTTTTAATGTTTCTGACCCAGTTAGCACAGAAATATGAACATAGAATTGTATTTTAATGTTAGAAGTAATGTATCCCTGCAAATTTCTCACTTTGATTACTACCTAATTGAGTATTTGAACTGAATAACTACTCTGTTTTCAGATATTGGACAAGCATCCCTAATGACTACTCTTCACACAAACTCGGCTTAAAATACTGGATTTTTACAAGCAGACTTCCTTGTTATGTAAAATTTCGGTTGACTAACTAAAGCAGAGCATATAAATGACATCCTGAACATTTGGCTCTATTCCTTTTATTTTTGTTTACTTCTGTGCTGCATTATAATGAGATATACACATTTTTGTATATCTAATATTGTAATTACTCATGTCCATAGAACAGCTCACTAGAGAGTATAATTATATCCTACATTTTGGCTTAAGGCAAGAAGTAGACTGGAAAGTCTGAAACAGTAATGACTCTTACATTTTAATTTGTTACCTCCCTGTAGCACCTAACAGCACCTATATCGCTATTGAAATTTTCAGCTGAAAAGGATTAAACTCTTTCCTCTGCATTATTTCCTGTGCAAAAGATACACACACTTCAAAATAAATTTCACGTTGCTGACACAGGGCTGTCTGAATTGTCACCTGGTGCACGAACAGGGCTGGCACATAGGCTGCTTGTGCAACAGCCAGTGCCACAGAAATGTCTGAGGACGAAGAGACGCAGCAGATACAGCAGGAGAGTTAAGCAAGGGCTTGGGGCAAGCTGTGGATCTCCCATAGCCATTTATTCAGGCTGACAGTGGCATATCCATTGCTCATGAGCCCCATGTAGATCAAGAATCAGTTAATGTGGCTTCCAAGAACTCCTTGAAGACACAGGATACAAGGGGCACAGGCACAGAACCTGCATCACATGCTCTACGTGGTCATCTCTCTTCAGGTGCAATTTGGTCCAGAATTCCAAAGAGCATTTTGCACTGGGAGAAGAATTCCTTGCCTGGAGAGTGGAGGGAGCTGCCATTCCTTTGCTATGGGCTTATTCGTACTTCTTATATGGGCTTGTGTTCTATTGACACTGCTGGTTTCCTTTAGCTTCTGTCCTGGGAATGGCAACACTTTGGTCTAACAGATGTCTTCAGGGTTTAACATAGCAGAGCAAGTAAAGTATTATTGTTTGTGATATATTTTGGGCTAAACTAGATGAGTTAAGCTTTATCATGCACTAAAAACTGGCATCATCTTACCTCTTACTAGTGAATCCCAGATTTTTATATCACTGAATAATATCTAGTGGTTTGCCTGGGCTAGGTTTATCTGAGTTTGTGTGAGCAGAGAATGAAGTCCTGAGCATCTCCTTGGAGTTAAACTGAAGGACACACTACACATGAACATAGCTTGGGAACTACAACCCTAGCTACACCACTAATGTTCACCAAGATTTATCCATTATCCATGTCTGCTTCATTCCTGCTCTTGGAGGACAGGTTTTCAGGACATTTTACATGTCACATTTCTCACTTTACATTCTCTTGGACATGTTTTTCATTTTATCACAATAAAATTAATGTTAGAAACCAGCTGCAATGTATGACCATTAGGAGCTTTGCTGAATGTGATATCACTCTTTTTTATAAAAATAATTATAAAAAACACATAATTTTCTAATTCAACTTAGGATCGGAATTCATGAATATTATAAAGAGACACAATTCTAATGACTTAAAAATCCCATACCTGAATTTATTCCCAAACAACTCATCACAAAACAATAATAGCCTTTCAGATAATTGTCTCCATTCTAGAAATCCTGGTAATGGTAAGAGGAGGATGAACAAGCTAGCTGTAAAATATTTTAATAACACTCAACAGTAAATATTCACAAACAAGAGTATATCAAGAAGTTCATTCTGCAGATTTTTATCTCACTTTGCCTGTTTCTTTGATAATATTTCTGTCTCTCTCCATGGTTTTAGGTGGTTTTACAAAATTGTTTCTGAAGAGATCATTTTGTAGCATTTGCATACACTTGATATATAACTTTGCAACTATTTGTTCTTGTGCATCTTTTTAGGTACAGAATAGACTACTTAAGCTTCTTTTGAGACAACACTTGTAATTACCTTATAACAAATTCAATAGAAAAAACAGCATTAAAAGATTTCAAGATGAGAAAAATAAGCTTCTTGAGAGTAAAACTGTAGAATAACAACACTGAATTCCTAGTTATTTAATGAAATCCTGGTAAGCAGTCCTTTATGCCACACACGTCACGATTTCTCAGTATGGGAAAAGGAGCACTGGCCCTAGTGCATATTCTAGAACCGCAAGGCACTAGGGAAATACTACTGCAAGCCTTTTCCAACGTATTTTGCTGAGCTGTCTCTGACAGTAGCTTGGGTGGAATTCTTGGAATTCATCTCACCTAATTCCAGGTTTCTAAAGCATAGACTTCCAGGTGCTTGTCTGTATCCCTTTCCAGTTCAGGGAAGGAAGCGCAAACAGCTGGACTCAGAGCCTAAGCTCCAGGTGGACCTTTCTGGAGGTGTCTGTCCTGTATCTGCGGGGACTTCAAATGGCCACCACTAACTGCATATGTCACCGCTAGGTCCCCAGAGTCACCAGAGACAGAGCTTGCCCTTAATACGTGCGAAACTCATTCTAGCATTAACAGAAGTCCCTTTTCCCAGTAAACAAGAAGGGAAAGATACATGGAGAAATATACACACTTCAAATTTATTTTGCAGATTATAAGATACAAGTGCAATACAAACAAAAACATATTCTCAGAGAAGAAGAAACACTGTATTTAGAAGCTAAGGAAATAATTTTCTACACATTCTTACATTACTTTGACAATAGCCCAAGTGTAGACTGATTTACCCCCAAATGATTTTGATGATTGACTTTTGAAAATGAAGAAAATTAATAAAATCATGTTAATATTATCTGAGCAAGATTCAATAAAGTTTTCACTTTTCAAAACATTTGCTAGAAGTATATTTATGTCAGTAAATACAAAGTCAAAAACTGAAACTTGTATATGCTGAAAGTTGGCATATCTTAAGTAATTTTCCATAAGTAATTTCATTAAGTATTGATGAACTTAAAAGTCCTATAACACAGAAAATCATAGTTTTCATGATGTGAGCTGTTTCATAGCAAATGACTATGAACTATGCTAGAGCATGGGCAAGTAGATACAGATTCAAAGTAAATGCATCTCTTTTATAACCTGCACAAGAAAAAAGTGATCAGTGTCACAAAAAAACATTAGCTGTATCTAGTTTTCTACAGTATGAAGCTGCTGTTTAGTGCCCCATTGTACTTTCTCAGACGTTTATTCTCATGTGATTAATCTCTGATTTTTTATATTAAGGAGTTATATAGCAAATCAAAGTCACAATTTATATTTGAAAGTAAGAAATAACATAAAATTTGGCTAAATATACTTGATCAAATGCCAAGTTAGACACTGGAATGTAATTGTGAAGCCCATACAATACAATGAAGGACTTCTAAGCTCTTTTTTTTTTTCCAAGGGAAAAGATGCTTGCTTTCTAGCATTTAACGTTTTAAAAATATACTTTCTGTTCCTTATATTTTGTAATGGAGTTCTTTAGTCTGATCTCACTGGGATTTCACTTTTAAAAGCCAGTAAAAAACTCTTTTCCTGAAGCAGGATTCTTCATCATCAAAGAATGCTGGTTTTCATTCTTTGGAAAGATGAAACAGCATTTCATACAGTAGCATTTTCTTAGCGCTTTTAGATCAACCTTTTTTCTGCCCATGGACAAAGAACTCAAGAATGAGAGAGAAAGAGATTGCTGAGGGATTTGCCTGGCCCTAAACCTGGCCCTAGCCCTAACGCTAACCGTAAACCAGAAGTTACCAGGTCTAGTGGTGGCTAAAAGGAAGATATTATCCGAGCATCCACCTGGATATAGCGCTACATTTCCTTTGGCAGGTCTTTTTTCTACCCATTCCCAACTGACTTCTAGGCTTTCTCTCTCTCTTAGCCCTGACCCTAACTCTAAGACTGAGGTTGTCAGGCCTAGGGCTGTCTAAACAGCAAATACTGTCCTACCATCAGTCTGGATATAGCGTCAAATTTCCTTCGGCATGCCCTTTCTAGTCCAACTCCCTATTCACTTCTAGGGTTTCTCTTTCTCCTAACCCTAACCGTAGCCATAACCCTAACCCTAGTGCTGGCTAAACAGCAAATATTGCCCTATTGTCGGTACTCGCTGACTTCAGGTTAGTGTTAGGGTTAGGGCTGAGGTTAGAGTTAAGGAGAAGGTCTAGAGCCTCACAGGGTGTGGAGTAAAAAAGCCATGCCAAAGGAATGTAGGAAATCCAGACTGGTGCTAGGGCAATATTTGCCATTTATCCAGCACCAGGTGTCCTCAGGCTTTGACTAGGTTTAGGGTTAGAGTTAAGAGAGAGAGAGAAAGCCTAGAGTCCCAGGGGGAGTGGGATTAGAAAGGATATGACAAATGGTAATGAATACAAGCTGAAACACAGGAATTCACATTTGAATATGAGAAAGAACTTCTTTACTTTTAAGGTGAGACATCACTGAACGTGTGGTCTAGAGCGGTTATGGAGTCTCCTTCTTTGGAGATCTTCCAAACCTGCCTGGATGCCACTCTGTGCATCCCATCAAGCACCCCGCTTGAGCAGGGGTTTGGACTACATGAGCTCTAGAGGTCTCTTCCAAACTCAACCATTCTGTGATTCCATTATACAACAGCCAAATCAGTTCAGGCTTCATTTATTGGTTGGGAAAATATTCAGAAATCTGAAGATTTTCTTCAATCACCTTTTAAGCCTTTTGAGATCTCTAGAAAGACTCAAAGTAGTACAGGGTTTCTGATTAATAAACACAAGATCATCAGTAAAGAAAATGATCAAAATGCCTGAAATTACAAAAATACTTGGGAGACTGACTTTTCCCTAAAATAGTTTTTTTGCTGAATTAGCTGACCTTAGAGTGCCCAATAAAACAAAAAACCTTATGGTTAAAAAGTACCAGTTGACAACTTAACCAACAATAACCCTGGTATCCAAGTGGGAAAACATTTGGCTCTAGGTATCTCTTAACAGCAGAAATTTCATAATCAAAGTAGCAGGTAGTTTCCATGAACCTTTAAATTTTCATTTTATTTTCTTAAATTACATAAGGAGACAATGTTTTGTTCTCTCACATACCCAAAAGAGTGAGGGAAATTTAACAAATATTTTAACAGTCTAGATGGTTACGCTTGATCTACTGCATATTGCAATAGGATGAGACATATTGCATATTGCAAATGACATAAATCGTTAAAAGAAAGGGCCTTAAGGAACCCATATGATTTCTTGGCTACTCCACAAGTGAAGATTAATACATACACTGTGATGGGTCATTGAACAATGTCAGTGGTCAGTTCCCTTCTTTTCCTGCCACCTTATTTTGTGGTCATCATTACTGATATCATTTAATGCTTTATTGAACATGTATTTGTTTATTTTCCTCAGTATGTGGAGACTGATGATATCTATGGTCCCTGCAGCCATGTGCCAACAGAAGAGCACAAGTACGTTATCTTTAAAATGTGCCATAATGAACACATGCTTAAGCACACAAAAATTGCTCAGATTCCATGGTCAGTAAACGTGGAGAGAGACTAATATTAAATATGCCTGTCAAGTCAGTCTCAGGTATAATTATCAATTTTTTCTTATATTTGTGCTTAGATTCATACATTTATTGAGTTATATGTTTGCACAGTTCATAAAAACACTGGGATCACATCCTGACTTCGCCACTTCTGCCAGTTTTTTAACAACACACACTTCACTCCTTCATCTTAGAAAAAGGAAAAAGAGTAACAATTGTGTTTTTCTGTTCATCGTGGTTCATCATATAAAATGCTATTCTGAGTTATTTGAATTTGTACTTGAAGTTTTTACCATTAAATAGTTAGTGAAATACACATATAATAAAAAAGAGAACTCTTAACTCAGTTAAAACCAAAAGACAGATGTCAAGCTCCAAAACTACACAAATTGTTAACTATTCCTTGAACATCATCAAGTCCTATCTGCTAACTATGTAAACAGATGGCTGTTGGAGAAAATATCAAGTCAAATGCTATGATTGCAACTTTTCATTTTAAGAGAATTTGTACAACGTCAAAATAATTTATCTCACATTCTATTTTTCCGGTGCACCTCTATGTACATTGTGAGAGATTTGTTATTATGAAACAACAAAAAAAAAAAAAAGGAAAGAGAACTACAGAAATAAAAAATGGAAGTCATTACAAAAGTAAAGTATCTCTAGTTATCTCCCTCTGCAAAAAGCACAGATATCCTTGATATTAGCATAATTGGTTGGTATGTATGACCAAGAGCGCGGGGGCAGCATTGGCCCACTCACAAGTCATACCAGTTTTTGGTGGTGTTATCACTGGTGATGTCCTTGCAGCACGAAGTTCATTCGGAGATGGGCTGCAGTTCAGTCCACAGCTGCTATGTCCCCTGATGTGGTCACTCCTGTCACATGAAATTGGCACAATGTGACTTGTCCCACTTTTTAGGGAGGTAGGACAGGACCAGCATGTCCTAAGTGCGGCTGGTGCAAGCAACATTTGTATCCCTCATGGCATGCCTCCCTTGCATTACTCACTGATTCAAAGCATGCAATTAGATTCACCCTACATGCGAAATCACTTTCAATTGCATCCATAAGAAATGTAAATATACTGCAAATTGCAGTTAGTGAACAGAGGAGTGATAGAGACATTTTTGCAGTAAGCATTGCTCTTCTGTTAATCATCTGAATAAGCAAAATCACTTGCCTTCTTAGGCTGGGGAATACAAGCAACTGTGATGGCCCATCAGCCACTTTACAGAAGTACATTTTGCTAAACAGGCATATATTCTGGTATCCACACTGCATGAAGAAAAGATTGCAGCAGCTCAAAGAAACAAAGATAACCCCATGAGGACTGCAGGTATTTTTTTAATCACAGGACCATTTACAGGATTTTCTTAAGCTACATATATTTCTCAGTTGATTTCAAACACATCCATAACAATGAATAAACAATTCACCAAACTTTGGGATGTATCAGAACAATCCAACTTAATCTGATTAAGTAAACCAAGGAAAATTCCAGAGTCTCTAACATACTAAAACATAAAAAGTTTCCTTCCCTCCTTTGCCCTCCCCCTAAGCTTACTGCTTGCCTCCTGCAATGTCACATGAGAAACTTGTCACTTACTGAAACTTTTAACACTGAGATTAGAGAGTATATTGAAACATGTTTTCAAGATTAACGCAGTAAAGAAATGTGGCAGTAATAAAGGCAGCCTTATGCTTCATTTAATACTTCCTCATTTTGGTTATTGGTTTGTAATACTGGCATCTCATTAGAGCCTAAGCTACTAAGAAGGCTTCAAGATAATAGATCTTGCATTAGTCTCCAGCATTTGAAGGGAAAGGGACAATTTAATATTTTGAAGTCAGTGGAACTGTGTGTGGGCAGCAAGGAAGAGAGCCTTATCTTTAGATTTACCATGGAACAATTACACTCCTGCGAATCCTAAATCCTTTTCCTACTCACAATTAAAGGCATAGATAACTCCTTAATGTACAGAAGCTGACAGATCTGATGACTGAAAGCCAGTATTGATCAGTCTCTGTTTGCTTCTTACTCCCTATAAGGAAAAACAGACATATGTAGAATCCATTTGGGACAAAAAAGAGTTTGACCAGCCGTGCAGAGATTATTTCCAGTATGGAGTAGCATCCGCTCCTTTCAGCAAGAAATGATGGGGTGGTTGGTTTGTACGGTACAGGAAGAGGTATCAAAGGAGGAATTAACCAGTAACAAGACAGGGAAATCTTCATTTAGGCAGAATTTTAAGCTACTAAATGATTTCCTAAATAGTCCTTGAATGAGTGTTTGCCTTCCCCCCCGCCTACCTCCCCACAAAAGGCAATTCTCACAAAACTTGATACTGAACTAGTAAATGTTCCTTGAGAAAGCTGTGGAAAAAAAGAATATGAGATATTTATGGGATATTTACAAGGTACCCTGGATCAAACCCTGAAGTCTCTTCTGTTTGTATTTTATAGCTTTTTCAAGACTCTATTAAAAAACTGTTGGAAGCAGTAGCACTTCAGGGACTCCAGAATCTGGCTTGCTGTTTTTGGCTATGATGCTTCTACCTCTATCTATTCAACACTGTGTTTTAGCATTTGTGCTTCTAAATTTAGTTTATTTGGTTAGTAAAATGTATCCAGTACACTCACAAATGTTATTTTTAATGCACATTTTTACTGTCTTCTAGCAGAGAAAGCCATGAAACAAATCCTGCTCAATACACAGTATTCTGTGGCTCTCCCCAACCTCTTGGGAGGCTAAGAGGCATCCCCATATATGGCAGGATTGCACGATCAAGGAATTATTCCTCTGGGGATTCGACTGGCATGATGCTTGGGTTCTTAGCTTAAACACCTCTGTAACTGTGTTCTGTGTCCTTAGTTTTCCTATCAAACTTAAAGGAAAAGTGACAAACTAAATTATGCAAAAGAGAAGTTTGGATTGCCTCCAAAATATCAGTTAAAACATCTCAGTTTTAAAATTAATTTTCAGATTTCTTTTTCCCTCTCCTGCTCTTCTCTGATAATTCCACAGAATTTTCAAGGAATTTGTTTATTTATGAAATTTTGCTTGTTCACTAAAGTGACTTATTTCCTTCTAATAAATTCATATAAGTGATTGAAGATCACCCTTCTGGAAATCTGTTTCAAAAAAGGAGGATCAGCTGATTTTCTCATCATTGGTTGTATTGTTATATGTTTTTAACAGTGGCATTTTTATTTTGGGGAGGGATTAGGACTCTTGGGCTTTCTTTTATGATCAGATATTAGAAGAAAACTGTATGAAGAGATTTATAAACATATTTTTAAATGAGAGAACTATCAGAATTTTTAACATCTTTTGAAATCAAAGGTGAACTTAGCTCTGTAAGATTTGTAATATCACCCTTTTAGTATATACACCTGGGGTTTTGGAGAGTTTGCTACAAAGGAAAATACTGCTTTATTTTTCGCTCTTCAAAACTATTAACTATTCATTGAAAATAATCTGTTAGTGACCATAAACGCACTTCTAAGAAGTGTTTCTAAAAATCAGAAAGGAACCGCTTTTTAGCCTTTAACATATGGAGAAAAAACAATGAAGACGGAAAAAATACATGCACTTTTCTCTGTGATTTTGGAGAGACTCCAATTTATATAAAAACTTTTTAATTCATTTTTTAAAAATCTAAAATAGAAATGCAGGTTTTAATTTCTTTTTCTTTGGACTGTTCTAGTTACCTAAAGTCATTATTCATGATTTTCTGATATTAATAACTCTAAAAGTTCCCTTTCAAAGATCTCTTTTGAAAGCTTACTGTTTAAGCCCTTATAAAAGTCTGATTTGAACTCCATTTATAATTTTATAGTTAAGAATCCATCTGTTTTCATATCATAAAGTTTTATTTTCAAGGACTTTTACATCATCTTTGAATTCCTTCAGGGATGTCTGAATAATCCTTTCCGGTCTCCTACACTTGACAGGATTTTGCAAGGTTCTATGAGCTATGTAGATATTTCACAGGGACTTTCTTAGCTCTGTGGTGCAAGTTTACTGCATGTAACTAGTGGAATTGTAACTCAAGCATACCAAATTGATGTAGGATGAAATCTGACACAGTACTCAATAGCAATTTACTGAAGTACAAATAGGGTAAGATCTTTATTTGAGAGTGTATTACAAAAATGTTCACATTCTGTCCTGCAAATTTGCAGAGCATTTACAATCACATTTGGAATGGTGGTGTGGACACATGTTAAAACCTACTCTACTTAGTTTGTTGTATGGATTTCTTTACAGAATACATATAGCAATATTGTATATGGCTACAGCACGAAATACAGCTGTCATTTCACAAAATGGAGGAAAAAAAAAAAAAGGCTGTTCCATACTGTGTAAGTCAAGTTTAAAAAATCAGTATGGCCTTCACTTTCCAACAGTTTCACGTACAGAATTTCTTATTCAGATGAGTCTTCGAGGGAGAGAAGTAAGGACTTGTAAAACCTAAATAGTTTTGAGGGAAATATGAGTGAAAAGTGACAGTTTTTAAAGAGAAAGGCAAATTACTGGAAATGAACATCTCCTTAATATCTCGAGACTTCTTTGTTGCTCCATGTTCTCTGTCAACTTTCCTAATCTCCTTTATGTTCTTTCATTGAAGACAACTCCTTTATCTATCTTCTAAACTTAAAGACTTATTGACCTATTTCTATTGCTAATGGAATGGCTAATGGATAAGAGATGACCTATTTCCTATGCAAAACTTGTTGGTCATCCTGAATATGATCACCGGCAATTGGACGAGTTCTGATTAAAACCAGTAACTAGCCTAGTATTGAACATCTGTGTAATTTTCATTTTCAGTTTAAACATCACAAAAAAAAGAGCTAATGGACAATCTTGAAAATAAGTTCACTGAAAAAGTTTTAATAAATATCTACAAAAGCAGCTAGCTTAAATAGAATTGGCAGGATTTAGTTATCATTTAATATCTTTGTTAATTACACGGGTCAAATAGGCTGATTTAATCTATTTGGCAGGGTGTTATAAATGAAGCTGGAGACAGAAATTCAATCTCTCATTGTGCACTTGATTCTCTGTGTAACTATGCCTTGTAAAGGGGCATCTTCTACCTTGAAGATGGCCAAACAAAAACTGCAAGATGCTTAGCTATGGCAGCAAAGAAGGGCTCAAAATTGCCTAAGAACTAAAACTGCATGCACTGTAGAAAGCAGATGCCAATGAATAATCCCTAAATAGTATCCTAATAGCCTTTCCCACTGCTCCTGTCAGAGAGAGAACACAGTGTTAGGTGTCCCCTTCGATCTGACCCACCGGGGCATTTCCATGCTTTTAATTTGCAAGTGCTTTTATTCATGGGGTCACTGCTGGACTTTCCAGATATGGAGATCCAGGTGAAATCCTATTGACAAGCAGTCTGAGGAATGATCTGTTAGACAAAGGGAGGGTTTATTTGTCTGTTGGTATCAACTGGAAGCTGAACTAAGCTCCCAGACCATTCTGATATTCTGTCTGTTCTGGTTTCCACAAGGAAAATAAAAAATAGCAAGGAGCAGTTGATCTTCATGAAAATTAGCAGATCAATTTCTAGTCCTCAAAACAGGTACAGAAGTAATTACTTCTGAGGAAGAGAAAGATTCTTAGCATATGAAGGAATACTAGTGGTAACATACGCTGCTTTGACAGTGCTTTAAAAACTGTGAGCAGTCTGCAGCATTTTAAGAATTATTCCTTGAAGATATTTTATACGAGGAATAGTGTCCTGAGAGCTATCCAAACATTTCAAACGAGTAAAAAAATAGCAAAACATCTTTTGTATTTTTTATAGCATATCCCGTGCAGTGGCCATAATTGTGGTTGAGAAGGTGTTTTTATTATGACATTTAGAGTTTAAAAATATGAAGTGTGATATTAATATTTTTTCATTTATTTACTATCCAAATATGAATTATTGGGAAAGTGTAATAAAAATCCAATCTGGCAGTTCTCAGTTATAGAATATGAGCAAATACATTTTTCTATCATTTGAAAACTGTTTAGGGTGCCCTTTTATACTCCAATTCAAGTAACTTTTAGTTTGACATATACCTAGTTTAAAGAAATCTGGTTTCAAAATAATTAAGTTATGCATCTCAAAACTGCCTTCCTTAATCACAACTCTGCCACATTGCATATTTATTAATGGCCACATTTTCCATTTAGAGATGTGTGCATGATGCCCAGTGAAGTCATATACATGCCAGTATGTAGAGCTTTATAGCCAAATATGCTTTGGCTATAAAGCATTATAAAATAAGAAAAAGAATGAAAATCATAAAACAAAAACAAGATGCCTGGTAATATAAGAGGATTATCTCCACAAATAGACTGCTTGGTGCAATTTCACCTTAGGTTCTAATAGCTCAGTAAAGAGGAAAGTTCTCATTAATCTTCAGTTAATTGTCTTAAGGAAGCTGTATATATAGCACATATACCAAGGTCTCGAATATCACAGAATTCAGATATGAAGTATTGAAGATATGAAGTATTGAAGTAATCTACATAAGAATTTCACTCTGCTGACTTGTCACATTTTCCTTCATTTTTAATATTTTTCCACAAATCCTCAAGAACTCATTATACATCCAATCAAGGTTAAAGAGCCTGTTTTATACAGATTTAAGCAAATGTTACAATCAAAATGAAAAAACAAGTAACCTCTCTTCTATCACTCAACAGAAAGATGACTTAAAACTGCCCACCCATTTTGCAGACCAGCGAATGCCTGCTAAAACCTGTTATGGAACAGAAATTTGGTGAGACCTTCTGTCCTGTTCAGTTTTCTCTGTTTAAATATGCACAGGCCAGAGTTCATGGTTCCAAGCTGTGGTCCGAGACCTGTTATGCATCTTCCGGGATAACTGTGTCTGTAGATGACTTGTACTGATTAAATTTAAAATTTAAATTGCACTTGAATCATGCCAGGTCGTGCAAATTTTAATGACTTATTTTGAATCAGTCTCTATACAAAGAGAAGGTATCATTCATATTTACTGATTTTTACAGTAGTATAAGATCCCCATTTTTTTTCAGACTTGAGAATCACAGTAATGTGACCCTGTCATGCTCTAAGCAGACGCCATTCCTCTTTGTAGCAACAGCTGAACTTCTGGGAGGAAGAAGAGATTTCCAAAAGTCCACTGCTCTTCCCTTACGGGCTCCAGGAGCCCCAGGGAGCACAGGATAATGCTGCCCTATTGCAGGTGTGGGAGATGAGTGGTTGTTTTATCTTTGGAACACAGTTGCTATATTTGAAACATATTAGTCGGATAATAAAAATGATTTTCTGTGGGTTTTATCACAATCTGTTTTACTTCGTCATTTGTATCTATTTATCTATCTATATATACACATCTTTATATACAAGCTGTTCTATATTCTATACTCTAAATATAGCTTTTGAAATTAGTTTTACTAGTCTTAAAAAAGTTTTTCTATGGAGTGTTTTTGCCTTCTCCATACACCTTCCCATACTTGCTAGATACAAAGAACTATGGGCTTTAAGAAACTACATTTTTAATAATTTAATCTGAAACCTATATTTTGCATGAGGAAAAAGTGAATGAATTAACTGTTTAAACTCATTAATCTCAGTGGGACACACCTGCATTTACAATATATTGACAAAACCTTTTAATTGAATGAAATGGTGGCTTTGCACAGCCAACTAGATTGCCAGTCTCCTCACCTACAAGAAGGTTGCAAAACAGGTCTTTTGAGAGGGGAAGTTACCGTAATTTTGAAAAACTGAACTGTACTTCCATAGGAATAGGCCTGCCCATTATCAGTTATGTGTGTTCCTCTGTGTGCATCTGTGCCTGAATAAGAAAATAGGACCTGCCACAAAACAAGGAGCTGTCTGCACTGACTTTTGTGCACTGAGTGAGGAAGAGCTCATTAGTCCCTGGTCAACTGATGTGGTTTTCCTTAGGCAAAGAGCCCTCTTTGACACCAAGCATCCTGGAGTGGCCACTCTTGCATTACCCAAGTCTATGATTGGGTCTTCTCTAAGTCTTACCACATGTCCCTATCAAGCACAGATGCGTTGCAAAGTCCAGAAACCAACTTCTGTGATGCTTTGCATTGCAAAGACTGTGTGGATTTTTTTTTTTTTCTTAGAGATTCCCCAGCTCTGCCACCAAGAATCCTGACACAAGTAATGGAAATGAGGCTGATAAAAAGGGAGGTGTGGAGTAAGAAGCTTCCTGAGTAAGTCAAAATTCCCATACATGTTTAAGATCATCACATTTGTATGCAACTTCCTCCAGCTTAGAGCTTATATGTTCATATGCAGTTCACACAAAATCAGAGGAGCTTTTAGAATATATCTGGAATAGCCACTTTTCTCACAAAATACACAGAAGCTACTGTAACTGGTTTCTGTACAACTCAGTGGCCAGGGTGCTCATCTACAAGCAGCAATATGTCCCAAAAGTCCCCTTATTTCTGAGCCAAAGTATTCGAGTCTACCTCTCTCACCTTGCAGGACAATGCTCTAGTCACCACCTTATAAATTACCATCAGGTGGTGAAAGAGAAGGTATGGGCAGAACTGGTTTAGTTTTATTTTGATGTGAAAGGATCTCTGGAAGTCACGTATGCCCAACTTGAAGCAGGACTACAACCAACATCAATGGTAACACTACTCTTAAAGCTCTTCTATCATGAGAGTGAATCCTTAGCTCAGACCTAGTATCATACATGATCCTCACTGAAAGACGATTAGGATTCTTACTTCAGTGTGGGGCAAGTTCTGGTTCTTCCTCCAGCAGAATACCAGTATATTAGCTGGAGCAGGGATTTAAACTGGAGGTAACTGCACTTTCACCATATTTCACCAAGACGTTCCTCTTTTGACCAAAACATCACAGACTCCTTTTGAGTCAACAGAAGGATTTCCTTCAGATGGACACTGCCATCCACAGTCCATCTGACCTCTAATGTCTGGCAGATGAATGCCTACCCAAATGTCTCAGGATTAAATCAGAATCATTTGTATACTTTCATGCATTAAGTTTGTATATTATGAGGCAATTAGGAAGTAGTTATGTGCCTCGTACCCTCTTTGAGTCTAACCCAGCATGTAATCTTACATATTTTATAAGCTACTGTCTTTTCCTCTATTTTTTTTCCTAACAAGCATCATTAAATAAAAACATGTGGAACTATAACAAAAAACATTAAATGCAATTGCAAATTTTTAAAGTTGTCCTTATTTTAATTTTTGTTTCTTCACAGATACTTGCTGTTCTGTGCAGAGAAAATGAAAAACATGTCTTACAAATTTGTATTGTTAGATCAGTTCAGAAATACAAATGCAAAAAATTGTCATATTATCACATTTATTTCTAAACATGTTTACACTGCAGAATGACTATCATTCTAATTACCATTCTTAACATGTTTTACCTTTTCTTCTCACCTAATTCTTTAGGAGTCTGTATTGGTTTCCAGATGGTAAAATTCTTTGATGTAAAGCTTTTCTCTGTGTTTCTTATATCCTACAGAAAAGAATAGAATCTGTTGTCATTATTCTCTGTGAACATCTGATCTTACAGTATTATATAAGGCTTAATGTTTAAAAAAAGCACTGTAAAGTATCTATCATACCATCATAGCTGATAGTATGTTGCCTCTTATTAGCAGCAAGTTTTATTTGTTTCCCTGTTTCTTGCACATTATGTGGAAGGGTTTTCATTGCATCAGATGCTGAAGTGTTACCTTTTTTCTTTTTTTTCCTGATGGTACTGCTTTACTTTTGAACAGAAACAAAGGATTCCCTGAATATCCTAAATAGGTGATTCATTGTTTAAGATTGCAGATCATGACCAAAAGGGCTAATATATACTTCAAACATATTTCTGTCATCAGAATGACATCAAAATAATGCCATTGCAAACAGATTATAGTCTATTCTAATAAGACTCTGAAACTGAAAAATGAAAAATCACAATGACAAAATTATTTACCTTTAATACATGACTATCACAGAGATGAATGGAAGCTCAAACAAGCAGGCACTGACATTCTCACTAGAAATCCTCACACACTTGCAAACTGGTGAGCCTCACACTCCAGAGCACCTGAACACAATCACAAGATATGTCAGTTGTGACAACACTTTCTATATTTGTTTTCAGACATCTCCAGCACTTAGGCAATTTGAGAGGCATTAAAATATAAAGTAGATGTCTAATGAATTCTATCAAATGGTATTTCTCCAAATGAAAAGTTATTTTTCATGCTTGCTCAAAATATTATTGATGCTGTAGGCATCCAGCAAGAGCAGGGTCTCTATGTTCTACATGAACATAGTTTATTGATCAAAGCCTGTGTTTTTGGAGCCTGTTGTTTTGGAGTCTGTTAGTATAAGAAGCTTACTGGACCATCGATTTATCTGTAATTATTCAGCATATAGATAGGTTAAATACTAATGCATGACTCCTAAAGTGATTAAACACCTGCACTGCTTTGATGTTTAATTATTAATAAAAGCATCTAATTATTTTGTATGACCTTTTGCCATGAACATATCCTTTCCCTCTTCTTTAGATCAAAAGGCATCTTTTAAAGCAGAGATCAAAAGAATTTATCTGCAGCTAGTAGAATCAGAACTCTTCCTGATGTACAAACTGCTTATTTGAAATCAAAGCTCGATTTTCCTGTTGGTTCACTCAAAATTATGTACAATGCTAATCATCCCCTGTTTGGATATTAAAATGCAGATTCTATCTTATTTTTTATTTATGGAGCATGACTATCACACACATTCATGAAGACGTGCACATACACATTTTTATATAGTATAAAGCTGATCTGTTAGAAAATGTAACCACTGTGAATATTCTGTGCATAAAGCTGATATACATTCACAAAAAGATGACAAAAAGAGACAGAATCGCACATCTCAAAGTGAATCTGCAGTTGATTTTGCTTTGCTGTTTTCTTATGATTAATGAAGTCCTTAGAGACTCTGGTCTGTTTAGGAAGGAAGAATCATCTTTTTGGACCTTGAAAATACTCAACTTCCATTTACTTTAAAAACATAGCTGGTGTACCATAGCTGGTATTCTGAAAGATGAATATAGTAAGTTTGAGAGACACTCCTTTTAGTTACTATGAACACCAAATCCCCCCCAAAAGGATTATATGTCTAAAACTAAATTTAGGCAGATCTTGTATGTTTAAGGACAAATTAACAAGCCAAACCAAAATCCTCTTACGCAGCTGTATAACATTAGAAGATCTTAGAGTTGATAGGTACCTTGTAATTTCACACTTTCTGTTAGGACCTGTTAGGTTTTTAAAATCATCTCTCTGGAATACTGGTGCACAAAACACAGATTTCCCGGTGAAAGTCCCAATGCCTCTTTTTTTTTTTCATGTTTTAGCTGTAATTCAAAAAGGTCATTTTAAAATATGGAAAATTCCTTCAACACAATGAACGTCCAGTTCTGAAAAGTATCTGTATCACTTACATATACTGTCACAGTAAGTAAAACTGAGCCTTATTAAGACTGATAGACTCAACTACTATCCTTTGAAGATAGACAGAAAATGCTAAGGAGAGAGTCTAAGTGCTATCACTGCAGCAAAAGGCTGGAGAATGTTTTGTTTTGCTATTTTTTCCCTTGGGTTTGACTGAGAAATAAGTAGTACTGTCAGAATGAAAACAGTCTTTAAATTATTCAGTGTAATTTATTTTTATCATTTGGAGTCTAAAATGAAAGCTCCTCTGTGTTAGCAGTTTTCTGTAAGTGGGATGGTGAGTTTATTTTTTAAATTTTTCAAATGATAAAACTAAAAGACATTAGAACAGAAATTTACTAGGTATCTTGATAAGAATTGCTAGATTTTTCTGAATAAATTAATTGAAAGTGCCAAAATCAAAAATGTTCAGATTATCTAAGAACAAAAAAATGAGGATGGGGATTTAAAAGTACATATTTTCACACATGTGACTACCTTTTTGTTTCACTTAAATCAATCTCAATTGTTCTCTAGCATATTCCAAACCAAGAAATCTAGATTAACCAATAAAATAGTTCAAAAGATTCTCATAACAGTAAAAATAACATTGACTTGAAACCCTGACATTAAAGATGTCCAGTTTTATAAATTTAAAAGTATCAAACAAACTTCGTGCAGAAAAAAATGGCAAATTAAAAGTGTGATCAGCAGTTTATAAATGCCTTACGTAGCCCCTTACCTCTGGTTTGTACATTGGGTCTTTCTAGGCATCTCTCCCTGGTGCGGCCCTGCTTGTCCAACTTGAGCTGGGCTCTCTCCAGCTTTGGAGACATGGACACCTGGAAAGCTCCCTTGCTTTCTGCCCCTGGATAAGGGGATTCTCAACTGTGCAGAAACGAAAACGTGAATTCCCTCGGGGAGAGAAGCCAGGGATGTCCCTGCAGGTCTCGCCTATAGAATCATTGTGGTCGGAAATGGCCTTCAAGATCATCGAGTCCAACTGTAAACAGATGGGTCACCACCACTCCTGCTAAACCACGTCCCTAAGTGCCTCACCTACACGTTTCTCCAACACTGCCAGGGATGGGGACTCCACCTCTTCCCTGGGGAGCCTGTTCCAATGCTGAAGCTCTGGGGCAGCGCCCTGCTCCAGCTTCCCCCCGTGGCAGCTGACGAGCGCGTTATCCATGTTTGTTCTCACTCCCCGTCTTCAGGGGATGGCGCAGCGCTCACACCCATGCTGAAAGGGCCTGTGGATCATGGCACTGCTGCGAGCAGGAGGGGCCATGGCGCTTCCCCGGGCCTGGGCACGGGCCGGGAGCCGGGCCCGCGGGGGCAGCTGCCCGCAGGGCTGAGGCCGGGCAGGGCAGGAGGAGGGAGCGTCGCGGCTGCCTCAGCCCCGGCTGCAGCTGCAGCTGCCTCAGCCTCAGCCTCAGCCTCAGCCTCTGCGCGGGCGCTGCCTGTGAGGGCGCTGCGGGGCGCTCCGCCTGCCATGGAGCCGCGGGGCGGCCTCCGTC
>JAWLRI010000700.1:3038673-3060564 GCA_034781795.1 Crypturellus tataupa | reverse complement strand
GTGCAGGGGGGTTGGACTAGATGACCTCTAGAGGTCCCTTCCAACCTTAGGCATTCTGTGATTCTATGATTCTAACAACAGTCTTTATAGAATGACTTACCTAATAATTTCCCTCATCCACTTATATGTGTGTACGTAGTAATGAGAATAGTTTTTTGGGGTTTTTTTTTTTTGCCTTTTTTTTTTTTTAAGTGGTGGTAACAGTCTGTGGTGACAAATTCATTAGATATCAGTGTGACACAGCAATAGGAGTCTGTTGAAGGGGAAAAGATATTATGAAAAGAAGAACAATTGGTAGGGAGAACGAATACATAATTTAAAACCGATCAGAAATTTCAAGCTTACATTAGTGTTTTCTTTTTCCTTGGCCAATTCTAATGGGAATAAAACAGAAGTAGAATCCTTTTATCTTTCCAAGGCTCTTGTTGTGCGTAAGCTGTCCTTGCCATCAAGAGTTTGTAATTTTTCTTTAATAATTAAAGTTGACAGAGTTGAACTTTTGAGTAACTTAGAACTCTAGTATGTAAAATCTGATACAGTATTTTTCTTCTGATATTGTCTCTACAAGAGGATGTTAGAAGACAGAAGATAGGCAGTTAGAAGTTAGAAAACAGACATTTTAAATTTTTTGTTTAGGTTAAAAAAAAAAAAAAAAATTCAGCTGAATCTGGCCAAAGAGAAAAATGCCAGAGCTGTCAAAACCTGGGAAGATTTAATCTAAACATATAATAAAGGAATATTGATACACGTGTTACTGAGAAGGACTTTTTCTTTTCTTTTTTTATTTTTTCAGAGATATCTAATCTCTGAATTAATTTGTAATCCTCAAAGATTTAGGATTACAAACTCCTTTTGAAACGCACTGACTTCAGAGTTGCAAGATTTCACTCATCAGTTAGGTACTGGGTATCAGTTAGAAACATTTTGAGGTGCTCAGCTTTAGCCATATGTGACGTACCACCTCATCTCACTGTGAGCGAGCATAGGGGTATGCATCTGACCTGGCCACTTCAATTTCCGTGGTAATCTATGGAGGGAAATAGGTGTTCCTGATCCTGAGGCATGACTTTACCTTCTTACAAGACAGATGTCAAAAATGATGTCTGCAGCTTCTATGCTGCAGATTTCTAGTTAGGGGAGCAACATCCTACTCTTAAAGACATACAGAAATCTAGTGGGGTTTTCTTAAATTCTTAAGTGCTCAGAAATAGCTATATTTTGTGAATCTTAAAAAGCTTTAGAATATTCTTCTGGTTATTTGTACTCGGATAATTTAAATGGTATGATTTTTAAAAGTTAAAATAACTCCTTGGAGAAATAGATCCCAGTTTATGTTTAATCAAATTTCCTTTTAGTTTTGACATTAAATAGTTTTTTTTCAATATCACTTTAGCATCCTGAATCATACAAAAAAAAAAAGAAGAAAAGAAAAAAAAAAGAATATACAGGACCTGTTGTTTAGGCTTACAGCAGCAAAACTGTTTTTTTTTTCATCTTGGAGAGTATGTCAATTGACACTATTGACTAGCCTGGGTTAAATACAATAAAAGCTATTTAATTGCAGCACCAGGCATTTTTAGTTCATCTTGATTATGCAGCTGTGCCATTATCATTATTTATTGTATGCATAAAAGACAATATTATCATAGGCATACCAATTATATCAGATTCATTTAAGTGTTGTTTAATGTTATAGCCATATGTGTCTACACAACTTAGTTCTGTTAGAGTACTTGCATTATTTTGTGACCTGTTTTGTGTTCCTCTATAGTAGGTCAGTATCTTGGTTGTTAATGTGTAATTCAGAGTGATATGAGGGTAATTTTTCACCTTTAGCTGCAGTACATAATTGACAGATTGGCTAAAATAAAAATACTGCCAAATAAACAACTTTTCTATTATGCTTGTGCCATTACAATTTAGTAGGAAGAACATATTCTTCATATTTTTCTTGCATGCTATTATTTAGGAATATTTAAAGGTTTTAGATATGCTGCAGGAGCGAATGAGAATTTGTTTCTTCCCTGACAAATCTTTTAATAGGCTTCATCAATTTAAAGTATAAAGGAAATCGAGCACTTAAATGACTCGGAAATTGAGAAATGGACCATTTATTACTTTTTTTTTTTTTTTTTTAATATTCAATCTCAGGTGATAATGATCCAAATGTGTCCAGTTCTGGGCTCCCCAGTACAAGAGAGAGTGGAATTACTGGAGAGAGTCCAATGGAGGGCTATGAGGATGATCAGGGGCTGGAACATCTGCCCTATGAGGAAAGGTTGAGAGAGCTGGGCCTGTTCAGCCTGGAGAAGAGAAACCTGAGAGGGCGCCTGATCAGTGTATATAAATACCACGAGGGAGGGAGGAGGATGGGGCCAACCTCTTTTCAGTGGTGACCATCTACAGATAATGGCCACAAACTGAAACACCAAAAGTTCCAAAGGGATTTAAGAAAATTTTTTTAACAGTGAGGGTCACTGAGCACTGCAGCGGGCTGCCAAGGAAGGTTGTGGAGTCTCCTTCTCTGGAGATGTTCAAGACCTACTTGGATGCAGTCCTGTGCCGCATGCTCTAGGTGACCCTGTGTGTGCAGGGAGGTTGGACTAGATGATCTCTAGAGGTCCTCTAGAGGTACACAAGTAGAGAGGTATTTTTTGTTTGTGTTTTTTCCCGTTATTGTCCATGAGCTATGTGGGCAAATGTGATCATGCCTAAGGTGTGCAGTCCTAGCTTGACATGCGTGAATGTTGCTCAAATATTGAGTTATTTCAGAGAGGTTTAGGTTTTGGATTTTTTTGGAGATACTGTATCAATACTTTAAAATACACTATAATTACGTTATATAAAAAAACCCCACCCGGTTTTCTTGTTTCCAGTGTCAGCCAGAAAAATATAGGCAGCATTCAGAAAGATAAATAATTTTAAAATTGTCTCCTTTAGCCATAAACACCTCTTGAAGGACTTATTGAGTTGAGGATTTGTCTCCGCCAGCTGATTAGCTTGGAGCAGCACCCACTTTGGTGGGAAGGACATGGTGGGGGAATCCAGGCCTGGCTGACAGCCACCACAGACAGAGCTTGGGCTCGAGGGCTGGGAGGGCCACGGCCACTGAGGGTTTTTTTTTTTTTTCTCAGAGAGCAGTACTTTTTGACTTGGCTGCAGACTTAAGTTTGACTCCTTTTCCAGGTTATTCCTGTGGGGATGCTCCTTCTCCTAGTTCATCTATACAAGTGCAAAGAATAACAACTAGGTCAACCCTGCACTTCTGTTAAAGACAGAGAATTGCTGCTATCCCTCTGTTATCCTTATCCCTGTCTGCCTGTTGTTGATGCTAATTCATTTCTGTCATGAGAACACAACTCAAGTAACATCCATCTTTTTCTTTTTGCACGCTACTTGATCCTGTGTGCAGCAACAAGAGGGACTGCTGTGCATGCAGGAGGTGAATCTGAGCTGCAATGATCAGCTGCTTGTAGCTAACAGTGAGAAAAGGATCGGTAAAGAGTGAGGAGGAAAGAGGGGAAAGGTGTCTTCTGGCAGCCAAGAGAGCATTAGGCAAGGAAACACTAATGCTTTATGCCAGTTGAGGGCTTGGGAAATCTTGTTGTTTCCTGCAGATGGCTGCATGGATGACCACAGCTCTTCAACAGTGTGATATCAGTAGGAAAGGGGAGCCCACTGACTAGCAAGGTGCATGCACAGCCATCTGTGGAGTTGCTCTTGTTTGGCAGCCAGCTGATATGAATGAGAATGTTTGACTTTCTGACAGATCTTTGCTCATTTCCAGAGCTTTCACCTCAATTTCCAGCATGTCCCAACATATGTTTCTTGCAAATATTTCCATTCATGGTCAAATTTTATTATTTCAAATGAGACTGTTTTAATTTTTTTACATGTAAGATAAATAAAAATAAATCCAATGAAATAAATTAGGATGTTTTAGCTTTTAAAGTAACATCAACAGTTTAAATTTATGTTCAGATTTCATGTTTTTAATGCATGTTTTTAAATAACTTTAATGAATGATTTCAGTCATTTTGTACCAATAATGTGAAATCTTCCACTGTTAGTATGATGCTAAGTATGCAAAGTTTAAAATTTACAAGAAAATTAACAACAAAAGGTGATCAGGCAAAATAGCACGTGTATAAAATATGAAGAAGAAATAACTTCTGATAATTAGAAAACAAAGCCCAACAGAAATGCAACTTGCTGTAATTAATGGCTTACTGTGAACTTGTACATCATGGGCCACCACAAAAACATCAAGACCTGGCAAATAAGTGGAGTAGGGTAATGTTTGTGATTCAGACTTATTTTGATCCTGTTATCCTGTTTCCCATTTCTCCCTAAGATTCTTCAAGGGATCTCATACCACCTATTAAAAGATTCTTCAATGGATCTTACACTACCTATTAATACCTCCTAGCTATCTCACACTGAGCTGCACGGGATGGCTCAGGATTTCTCAGCAGTTGGATGCTGCTAACTTTGCATTTAAGAGGCAACTAACTTGGCCTCTGCAGCGTTTCACAGCTGGGAAGCGATGGGGATTGTGGGTCCTCAGTACCCTCTTGCTCTATATAAGTTGAAAGGCTGGAAATAGAAGGTCTTTTTCATGTGTCAGGAATCTGGAGCCCCAGTCCTGTTTCAGGACTGGTGATCCAGAGCAGGATCAGGTGATCCTGCTCCTGGAGCACAATTCTGGCATGGGTTGTGCACTGAGGAATTACATAGGCACTGTGAAAATGTTGCAGTTTGAAAGCTGTAGTGGTGGTGGTTGTGGCGGGGAGGAGACATCAAATGGGCATCGGATTCACAAAACAGTCTGTGGACTGTAGGTCCGATTGCCTTCCTAGGAGCAAATCGACTACAGCGTGTGTTTTTTAGCTAGCTCTGATGTACAAATGTGCAATTATCGCTCACTACAGAAGGGAGAGGGGCTGTCAGTCTCGAGACTCCTCAGACAGCGTCCCAACCCAAGCGGAGGAAAGGAGGATCAGCCGGTCAACTGATCCAGAGTTACTATGATTTCTTTCCCTCCCCACCTTTTCATCCTTAGTTCACCTTTTATACTTTTTTTTACATTCAGCAGGAGCTTGAGTGACTATAGTCATGTAAATGCAGCTTTGCTAGCACCTAATTATCCTGACTAACTTGAGTAGCTGAGTAAAAATACAAAAGGCAGCTCGGGTTCCCAATGTGTTTTGTCTGATAGTTTCTGATCCTTCCGGTTTCTGTTGGGTGTATTCTGCTATTAGCAGCTGGAAATGGACTGGTGAGTTCAGTTCTTGACACAGGATCATTCCTAAAGCAAAATGCTCTATTTTGACTCAAAATCTTTTCACTGGTGTAATTTCTATGTGCCCATGAGGAGAAATATTGTTGATGAAGCTCCATAGCTGCCAGTATGTATGTGTTCTCTGGAATGCATTCCCACTGGCGATCTTCACTGCAGCTCTTTAGAGGAACAGATTACTCTGCATTTTGTGCTAATGTGCAAATGCCCAGCATCTCTGATAGCCTTACCCAGTGTGTTCCTTTCTGTGAGATTTTTATGGTGGCTTGTGAGACACTAGATATCTTCCACTTAGGAAGCTGTGAAAATTTTGAATCAGTTCTTCAAAATGTCTACCTTTTATCCCACAAACTTCACTTATTATTACTATTATTAAAAGAAAAAAGAAAAAAAAAAGGAGATAGTGATACTGGTACTGACAGTAGTAGACAAGAGGTGAAAGAGTTTTAAATACTCTGTATAGTCTATATGGAATCGTCTGTTACCAGAAATACGTGCAGATGTGTCCCTATATGTCATTACCTGCTTTTAAACAAATTGATTTCTGATTCCTTCAGACACTGCCTTGATTGTGTCTCATGCTTAAAGAAAACCTACTTTCTGAGCTATATTGCTTTTTCGTAATGTCATCTCTACAAGGAATTATTCTGGAATTGAAGTGGTTATTTTTCTTCAGAGTATCTCGCTAAACATCTTCAGCATAAGACTCCTACTGCAGAAGCAAATATATGTAAGATGTTAGAGGGAGGCTTTTTCCACTTTAAATTGAAATTTCATTTTTTCTCTATATCTCCTAAGTATTACAGTGAAGTACTATTTAATATTTCAATAACTGTATCAAAACAAGTATCCTTTATGTAACAGGATACCTGTTTTTGCTTTATGTGTGTGGTTTTTGTATGTGTTTTTTTTTTTCCATGCTAGATCCCCCTGAGGAAATTTGACATCTATAGAGAAAATGAGCCTCTCAGTTATCATATGTCTGTGTTGTATTATTAGAATATGTGCTAAGTTTTATGATGTTTGAAATGCAGTAGTCCCCTCAAACAGAGTGGTTCTCTTTAGTTCAGTAAAAAGTAGTTAAAAATATTACTGAAGTATTGCAAAGTCTGAGCTTTACATTTAACCAAGCTGTAGAAATTGTGTAATGTACTACCTATTTCTGTTCCCTTTAATGTTTGTCTGGTTATTAGGTTATTTTTATTGGGACCTTTTTGAATCAAAGTTTCTGGGTGTTTCATTCACAGAATCAGAGAGCTTGCGATATTCAGAACTTTCTGGTTTCTTGGACTTCAAGTTATGTAGAAGTGTCTTCTTAATAGGGATTTTTCATATGCTGTATGTTTTTTTTTTTTTTTTTTCTTTTTAAGCCAATGAAAAATTGTGGTCTAGAATGCAAATATGAAATGCATAGTGGTTAAAGTAACAGCAGTTGAAAGGCAAACTGTGTCTCTTCTCTGTAAGTAGGAAGGAACAGCATGTTAGACTCGAAGAGGTTAGTAATAGTTCTCTATATAAGGTACCTGGACATTCACAATGTGCTGGCACTAAATATTTTCAGACCTGTACCAGGATGTTATATAAGGGAAAAATTCTAATACTGAAAAAGCATTTTATAAAGCACCGTGTGAGCCTGTACTTTTAAAAAGAGTAGAATGGGAAAGCTTTCATAAAACAGATTCTTGAAATGTCAAAGTGATAAAGCAGCACTGAAAGCAACTTGGAAGGCAACTCTCTGCCTTCTTTAATTTGTGGCTCTGCTCTACAAAGGAGCTTTGTAAAAATGACATATGCTGTATTAGTGATATCTAGCTGAAATGCCTGTTAAAAAGGCAAGATAATTTGGGGAACACCTTTTGAGTTCAAAGCCAAGGATTTGTATACTTTACTGTGGTTACTGCTTCAGTGTGGTTCCATGTGTTTGATTCATAGCCTTCGAAGTAGTTGAATTACTCACATGGTTCCGTGTTTGTGAAATGTTTCATTTGATGTATAAGATGTTAGAAAAAGAAGAAATAAGGCTTTTTTTTTTTACCTTCCTTTTTTTTTATTATTTTTTCGAAAGAGCTGTTGATTCTTTGGAGCTTAGAGAATTAACTTCCATTAAAATTATATTTTTTAATTGGAATTCTTAGATATGAGTGAAAATGAACTAAGTTATGAATACTGATATCTGTCTTCTACTACTAAAGATCAATGAAGGAGTTAAAATGAGTGAAAGGCTATAAATGGAACTATACTGCCAATACCTGTTGCCTAAAGCACTTCTGTATTAAATAAATTATATTCTTTACACAATTTCTTACTTGAAAAATTATTTCATCCATTTCTTATCTGTTATTTATTTTCTTCTAGACTATTATCTCAGCAAAAGTAGGTTATATGAATAAAAATATTGTTGCTGTTTTAGTGCTGATGATCTTTGTTTAGAAAACAAGACAGTTCCAGCAAGTGAACATTATGCATAACTGCTTTTCTAGGTTTTCCATAGATTACTGTCTACTTTTGAACTCTACCTTTGTTATAAAATTAAATTAAATGATCAACTGATAAATTGAATGTAATACCTTTTTATATATAAGTCTTCTGTTAAAGGATTTCATTGTGAAGCCTTGTCCTACTTCATTAAAGCATCATCATTTCTGCTGGTTTGTCTGGCAGAAGATATGCTCTATAAAGACACTTGCAAATTGTATAATTCCAAAAGAACTGCTTATAGAAAATCTTGCATTTGTTGCAGTAGTCAGAATTAACTTGGTTAGAAAGAAGGATTTCATCAGGAATGGCAAAACTTGTATGTTTTTGGCATACAGACTGCCATATGTGTGTAGTATAGGTTTAGGGCCCTTTTATTCTATCTAAAAAATAATTCCGCCATTTCAGAAAAGAACAGAAGAAAAACAGAGGAGAGAATTCAAGAATGACAGTGCTAGAATTTTCAGAATTTCCTAAGCTTGTTGGTGTTTTAAAGCTGAGTGTAATTACGTCCTATTTAACTTTTAAGGTAAAGTATTTTAATTGTGCAGCATTGTGCAGGTATTACAGTATGCTGCATAGCTGCAATGTGGTGGTGCTTTGAAATCAAATCTCTCCTTTTATCTTCAGTTTTTATTTCTGGTCTTACTGCCTGTCTCCGAAAAGGCCTTCCAGGTTCTGTGATAATGTCCTTGTCCCTCCACTTGTGTCTGGTGGCCCTCAAGGAAACCTCTTGTAACCTCTGGTGCAGCGTCTGCAGGGAAGCCTTCATCGTGGTGGATCTGGCCATTCAGACGAACTAAGTTTTGGCTTGGTTGCTGTACTTTTCATATGTCAGTACTGCAAATGTTATTTGCAATGTTGTTTGAAAATTGCATTTGCAAATGCAAATGCATTCAGAATGTTATTTCAAGAATTATTTTTCACTCTGACCCTTAATTGTTTAACAACTCGAAATGCAGTACATAGTATGCACAGGAAAAGGTTGTAGTGATTTCTTTAAGCTACTTGTGTACAAAATAAGCCTGCTTTTAAATGATTTTGCTGTGCTGAAATCTGAGTTGAAATTATTAATCAATGTGGAAATGGCCTTATGCGGTTAAAGAAAGACTGCATTTTCACTGGTATCTTCTATTATTTTTTTTACTCTGTCGAAGAGCAGGAAAATGGTGTTTCAGGTGGAGAATAGTAAATTACAACATAGCTGTGGGTTAATACCAAAGAATTCTGCAGCCTTATCCACTGTGCTTTCTGCATTTCAAAATGTGACTGGCTAGGTATCTGAACGGATGGCATGCAAAGAATGTGCATGAATTGCTTTTCAGAATTGTGCACGTGCATTTCAGGAGGAGAATCCTCTTTTGTAAGTGGCCTTCCTAGATAAATAAATACATAATGTTCTCCAGAATTGAGGAGAACGAAATGGAGTAATTGGCTTAGTTGTATCAGATGACTTGGTGAAAGGATGACATAAAATACTTTATTCAAAGCTGTTCTGAGCAAAAGTTTATTATGGTGCTTAATTTGCATTTTTCTTGGATAACAATGAGAAAAGTTGTACTGTGTTTTGAAGAACTGTTTTGTTCTCAGATCAGCATGAAGTTTATTTTTGTTTGTTTTTTGTATTCTGGAAGTATTTTTTTTCAAATAAAAATACAGTGAAGTAGTGAATGAAAATGCTGTGAAATTAAAAAAGAAAAAAAAAAAGAAAGCTCTAATTATACAACCTAGATATTATTAGTTATTTTTATTTTATTTTTCCCCTTCAGTTCCCAGATTCCATGCAGTTGGCCATGATATAATTATCCAGATAAATCTTATTTTTTCCCTCTTATGATTGTGTTTGTTTCTGCCCTTGCTGGTTGTAACAGTGCTGATGCTGCCTCCTTTCTGTTGATCGCAGCTTACATCACTTTGAGTATCTTTTCCTTGTCTCCTATTGTGTTGTATCCACTTTTGACTTTTATTTGAAAATCTTTCCTTTTCATCTTTTTCTGCTTGCTCCTGTAATCCATAACATCAGAAAAGCTTTAGGCATTTTTTCTTTTGGTAACATTATTTGTTACTTGCTTGCATTCATTTTATTGTAAAACCTACTAAAACCCATTAGTATGGACTTACTTAACTGCTTAACATCTTTATGTCAGTTTTAATCTGAATTTTGTAACAGTACCTGTCTGCACAGGTCGTTCTATAGGCTTGAGGAATAACATAGAGTTAGAAAAACGAGTTAGAATTACCAAGTCTCCTAAATCAGAAACTAACTGTATCTTCAGAAGTTTTTAAATTATTTTTTGAGGATTGGGATTTTTTGGTTACACTTTCAAGAAATAGTATGTGCTGAATGCGAACTATGTATAACCTAGTACACAGTTGCAGCCAAGGAGTTAAGATTTGCCTAGTGTTTGAGTGGTTTAACATTTCTATTTAAAATTCTGATAGACATATTTCAGAAAAACTGTAATCATATTTGAAGTGCGTGCTATTCCCACATTTATTCTCAAACACCAGCTGAACTTTACTGTTGTGGCTGGAATGTATATGTATTTTATTCTCACATTATGAACAGCTTTTTGTATTTTCTTTGATTGATTTAGGAATGTGCTCAAAATAAAATAATTGTTGTCACTGTTGAGTTGTCTAAGCAGAGAAACATTATGCATAGTGTGTTTAATAAACTTGTGGTAAAGTTGCTTTCTGTTTCTTTCCCCTCCCCCCCCCCCAATATAGAAATCAACGACAGAAGAAGAGGAAATCAAGTCTGGTATTTGAAAATATCAAAGTTGGCATTGGCTTTTGCAATTATCCGTTCAAAACCACCAGGCAAGAGCTGCAAAGAATATACTGAGCATCTTGCCAAAATTGTATCTGAACAAGATACAAGTCTTGTCTCCGGAAGTCTCTGGAAGTCAAAAGTTGAAGCACTGGAAGCTGAAGTTCTTCGATTGCGTCAGGAACTTCTTTTGAACAAGATCTGTCCAAAATTCGTCTTGGAAAGCAGTAAGTTTCTGAAATAATTTCTGAGTATGTTTCAATAGCAAAGAGGTGAGTGTATAGTGTCATATTTTTCAAAATAACAAATAAATCTCAAGCTGAGTAGTGAGATGCTTAGTGCAGTCATGATTTAGCTTGAGAATTTGATACTTATTCAGAGTTTATGCATGCATTAAAAATATACTTAACAGAAAATGGTGATTATGGAATAATTCCAGACAAAACTGTGAGTACAAAATGTTACTTTCTAACCTTAGTATTAGTAGTTGATAGGAATAATGATGTACCCTATGTAAAGTTGGAACATGTGTCAGAGACCATCCTACTTTTTTTTTTTTTCTTTACCACGCTAAACATGTTTAAAAGCAAAATATAAGGTTTATAGCTATTCATGGTTTTAACTTAATACTATATCACAGAAAAGTGGGCAAGGTAAAGGAGTTTATCTCCTTTTGTCTCCAGAGACAAAGGAGTTTGTATCTGTTAATATAGATACTATGAATGTTACAACATGATAAACTACTTTG
Source organism: Crypturellus tataupa (assembly GCA_034781795.1). Taxonomy (NCBI): domain Eukaryota; kingdom Metazoa; phylum Chordata; class Aves; order Tinamiformes; family Tinamidae; genus Crypturellus; species Crypturellus tataupa. The sequence continues at coordinate 3,049,269 of JAWLRI010000700.1, read as the reverse complement.
TCTCATATTGTGACAGCCAGGAAAGCTATTTAGGAATGTGTTGCTTTTAGAATATGAAACTCAAAGGTTTTAATGGGGGGAAAGTAGCTTGTAACATTTGCATTTAGTATCTCAAAACTCAGCTACAGAAGATGAGAGTCCTGTAAGAGCAAATTTTTTTTTTCAAATTCCTATGTAATAATAAACTAGGTAAAAGAAAGATAAGTTACAAAATCACAGTGTGAGAGCTAGTCTCAAGGTGTCACTTATTTTTCCAAAACAGTTTATTATTCTTGAGAGGTTTTGATTTAAGCTCCATAATCATTCCAGGCACTTTGCTTCAGTGCTTCCCTATTAGAGGAAAGATTTATGTCCATTCCTCCACCCCACTTCCTCCCTTTGCCTCCAGTGTCTAACCTGAACTTTATTAGTACACTTGAAGTTCTTTATTACTTGCACCATTCTCTAACATAATTCAATGTGTTTGAAGACTCATTATTATATCTTCACCTCTGTTTTCCTTTTAATCTGCATAATCCCAATTTCTTTATTCCCTCACTTGGAGATCATGCTTCTGTATCTCTGGTAACACTTGGCCATCTTTTGGTCTCTTCTGAAGGTGGTCCACATCTTTTCAGAAGTATAATGTGCTCTTCAAGCCTAAACAATACGTTGAACTTTGTTTTATTACCACTGCTAAGTAGAACAAAAAGATTACTTTGGCTTTTGTTGTCTTTGTACATCCCAGCTCATATTCATCTTTCTTTAGAATAAACACAAGGTTCTTTTCTGCAGAAACCTTATCTAGTTTTAGCCTGTTCTGAATTTGTTCAGTTGCTTTTTCTTTCCTAAATACAGTAAACATGAAACCTTTTTAAATTATATCTTCAATTTGACAAAGTCATCTTGAAATCTAAAATTCATCGTCATTGAAGTGGTAGTTTGACATTCTCTTTAAAGTAAGTCAACGTACCTATCTGTTTTGATGCAAATACTGAATTATATAACCTTGAGATTGTGGAATCCTGTTTAGTACATTATTTCAGCTTGATAATGAACCATTGACTTAAGCCCTTCATTATCATTCATTAATGATTACTTTCAGAGTATAATTTTGCACTTATTCTTCAAACAACTTCACCTAATAAGGTTTCCTCATGAGAATGTCATGTGAAACCCATGGTGTGACACTGTTTTTTTGAGCTTTTTTTTTTCCATCTGATCACAAGACCTGTTATCCTGTCAAAATGTACTAATTAATCTATTTGCTTTTATGTTATTGAAAAAATACATGTCAGCTTTTACTCTTCTCCTTGCTTTCTTTAGTATCTTTATATATAGGTTGCTTGATTATTTATTCCAAGAATTCAACTTAGATTGACTGCTCTGTGGTTTTTATTTGTGAGATAAATGTTTCGTTTGCCCTTTTTCAGATCTTTACCTCACTCACTTTTTATAAATTCCAAAACTTAAACCTCTTTTCATTGCAAATTTCTTTCAGTTTCTTTGCCTATGGCAAGGAGATCGTCCTACTGCCTAGTTAAGCTGTAAAATATCTGACTTGCCTTAAGTACTCTCTGTAAAGCTCTGCCTGTATCTGAGGGAATTCTGGTCCACTTTCACATGAATTAATACTGATAAGCTAAATACCTGATTTCAATTGACTTTTTCCCCCCGAGGTTACCACAGAAAAGACAAAAATATTTCAGTCTTAACTAATAACAACTGCCAATAGCTTTCCTACTATCTTGCATACCAACCCAGATATACTGCATACCAACCAGTACATCTTTAAATGTTTTGTTTCTACCGATTAGAATGACTTTCTCATAATGAAGAATCATTTTTCTTCTGCTAAACAAATTCTGAATTTTTTTAATCTTAAGCCTTTACAAGTTTAGTAGTGGAATTTGTTTTAAAAGTGTCTAGAAACTCCCTTTCAAGTTGCCGTCTTACACAGAATGAGCCCTTCTCGCCCTTTTTTTCTGAGAGATCAGAACAACATGGGATGTTTCGAAATCAGGCAGTGGAGTCTGTCTTTGGGTTCTGGGGAGACATCCCCTGGAAGATACAGACAAAAACTCTGAAATGGAGCAGACAGTTCACACTTGAAGGTCTCCAAAATCGAAATACCTAGCTAGGAGCTTTCTGACTTGTGCTTGTTAGAAAGCTCTGGGAGACAAGACCTTTATACTGCAATAGTAGTTGTCTTTGAAAAAGATGCTATATTTTAACCTTTTTGACTTGGGAGGATATGTTAGACTATCAGTCTAACAGAAGTTTTATTTTATTATTTTTTTATTTTTTAGATATATAACAAAAGCTTCTCTAGATGAGGGACTTTAATGACTCCTGTTATTTAATTATTTGTGTGTTCTGGCAGTTACTCAGCTTGTACTCTGTCAGAAGACTAGAAATGAAATTGGTTCATTTCCAACTTCTGCATTCCAAATCTAATATTTCATAGATTTTTATCTCATGCTGTTGAGTGGAACAGCACTGATATTTGTCAAACAAGGAGTGAGATATTTTCACTGTGAGGCAGACAGAGAGCATGGCAAATAACATCTTCCAATAGATATTAATTCTCATTGCTATAGTCACAGATGATTTGATTTGTAGATCTAAAATGAGATAAATCTCATCTAATTTTAGATGTCTGCAGATAGACTAAGTTATCCATGATCTCTTTGTTATCTATAGAGGAAAGTAGCACACTTATGGTAAAGTACACTTGACCCAATTGTGACATCCACTGATAGGAGTTAAACTGTTCTCAAAAGGCATCTGCCTCCACTGCTGAGACTGACTGGCTTAGATAGTCCCGTGATCCCTAATAATATCAGTTAAGTAAGGCTATGCTCCTTTTCATATATAAATTTAATATTTTTATAGTCATAGTCTGTTCAAGCTTGGTTTAAGTAGTTGACCAAACCTCATTATTCAATGAAATCAAATGTTAGTTTCAGCTAACTAGTGAAATCACAGATAGTAGAAAAGAAATGTTTTATCTATACTGTATTTCTGTTCTTTCAGAGGCCCAATACTCTTATTAATTTAAAAGACCAAAGTGTCTTGTTTGCAAAGTGTTGCTTTTTCCTTTAAGTATTTGCTTTTAATGTATGATTACGCTTAATAAAGCTTTTAGCTAGAAGTATTTGATGCTGAAATATTTATGTGAGGTCGTGTTACTTCCTCCTACATCATATGCTGCCCACAAGTGGTAGGAAATATTATTCCACTTCAATTTCTTTTAACCACTTGAGAGGGAGCAGAAAAGTCTGAAAATCTGTCTTGTGACAGTCTATGTCTTTAAAGAGGCTTTCCATAATGTTGAGGAAGATCCCTTCTAGCTCTGGAGATTTAATTTTGAGACTGTACTTTCTGGTAGCTATTCTTTCTTTCTTACTGTCTTTTTTTTCCCCCTGACTATTTTTTCTCCCTCAAAATCTTAGATTGGCATATAGGTTCCTTGGATAGTGGATTTGGACAATGTGTTGTTTTGCAAGGAAGATATTCTTCATCAGATAGATATCGCTGCAGATGTGGTTCATGCTTCCAGTTGTGTTCGACTCACAGCCTGTTGTCTTTGAAGAAAGATCATTACTGATACTTGTTGATGAGGTTTTTGCACTTCTATGTTGATCCTGCTGGCAGTGTTCAGAGCATGTAAGGTTGCTGATTAGAGGAAGATGTTTCTAGAGCAGAAGGCACCTTAAATAAGAGTGACTTTACCACTGGGAGAAGTTTTCTCCTCTGCCATGTTCTTTGCCAGTTCTGAGATTTCCAAGCTCACAGAGGTTGGACTCTAGCAGGTACCCGCTGCAGTGTTAAGAAACAAAAAGAGCTTGATTCTAAGTTGAAGAGTAAAAAGGTATAAGTAGCGGTCCCTCATTTTCATCTGAAGGCTGCTACAGATCCTCTTAAACCATTGTTAGGGTTTGTTACTGAAGGTATAATCATAGAATCCTTAGGGTTGGAAGGGACCTTTAGAGGCCATGTAGTCCAACCCCCCTGCATATGCAGGGGCAGCTATGTAATGCTTGCATTTTTTACTTAATATTCACAGTAGAGCAGTTGTCTTTAATGCTGAGGGAAACTGTGGGCTTGTGTCAGGGGCCAGGTAATCTAGAGATATTGTGGATATCTTTTCTCTTCCACTTGTTTCTCCAGCCTCAATTTTTCATTTGGCACTTTGCCTAAAAGAAAACAACTTCTAGAACATTTCAACCCTTAGCTCTTGTTTGGTTCTCTTGTATTCTACTTGGTACTTCTGTAGATGAATGAACAGAAAAATCTCATAAAGGAATAAAACACATTAAGCATCAGATACTGTGTATCAGATACTGCTGACTATTTAGAGCTTAAGAGTTTGGAATCCTTCAACCAAGGTTCACTTAGCTGTATCTTTCTGTTCTGAATTCTGAATTTGAGAGCTTGTCTCTCCTGCCTGCTGTTAGTAATAATAATAGTAGGTCTTTCAGAGGCTTAAGGAATGATTAGAGACTGCTCATTGCGATTTATATCTGTGATGTGGCAAATCTGGAGCCCTTTGAAACTGTATATAGAGAAAGAAAAAAGGACCCATTTTTAAATATGTGTTGTCTAAGTTATTTTAATTCCACCTTATTAGACTTTTGTCTTCTGAGACCCTAAGGAGTCTGGTTTTCCTTACTGAGGAATAGGAGGAGCATGTTTTACTGCAGATAAGTAATCTATTTATCAGTATGGATTGTTACAACTTACTGTGTTGTTTATAAAATCCCTGTGGTATATATTCAGTGGCTCTGTTTTGTCTGGAAAGTCATTATTTGACTCAATATGCAGTTATCTTTCTGAGTACAAGGATGCTGGTATTACTTTTATATGGTGATATTTCTGACTGTACATCAGTTCTTCAAGGAGAAAAAGCAAATCCTTTGTAATTTTGTATTCATTATTTTTCACTTCACCCGTATATATTTTCCTGACAACTGCAAAGGCCCACGACGTGAAAAAAAAATCATATTAATCAAAGTTTTTTGTCTTTCTTTTGATTAAGATTAAAATATGACAGGGAGGAGAGAGAATTTCTGGCACTTTTCCAGGAATAAGAACAAAAAATGTTTGCGTATAGGGTTGTCTTGCCTTTTAATGCAGTTCCAAAGCAAAGGGTCTCACAAAGCATTGATTGATTGATTCATGGATTGAAGTACCTATCCTCTAAGGCAAGATTCCTTAACTGTTACCAACTCATCGAATCAACAATCATATTATTACTTGGCAGCTTCTGTTAAAGAGATCTGAAAAGCTTGCAGCTGTTTTTTATTTTTATTTTTTTCTCCAACTCAAGAAGTCATAAATGGAATACTCCAGCCTTTTTTGCCCAGCATGTATCTGGGGAATGATGCTTTAGAGGATGAATATTTATTTCCTCTGTTGCTTTAGGCTGATATACTTGAAGGATTATGAGCAAATTACGCAGGTATTCTTTTAGCCAAACTGTTACACAGTGTATATTCTCTCTTGTATCTTCGCTTTCTCTCTTGGCTCATGTTGGCTCAGAGAGGCTATGGAGTCTCCTTCTCTAGAGATCTTCCAGACTCGCCTGGATGCCACCCTGTGCCACGTGCTCTGGGTGTCCCTGCTTGAGAAGAGGGTTGGACTAGTTAATCTCTAGAGGTACCTTCCAACCTCAACCATTCTGTGATTCTGTGATATTATTTCCTTAGTCAGTGGATAGAAATTTATGAAATGCTTACTCCTCTAATAATTGTTTTTCTCCCTACTTGTATATATTAGTTTCTTCTTCTTTTTAATTCTGCAAAAGCAGAAAGCCAGGATTGTGCACAGGATTGTAACCAGCTCAGCAGCTGAAATAAACTGCATGCAAATGCCCCTAACAGCCTTGTTTTGTGCCACAGAATTCAATCTCCTTTACCTTCCTACTTCTTTGTGAGTTGCTTGTTCAGTAGAAAGGGGCAGAAGCTTCTGGGTGCTCAACTTTGAGTCCTCCAGCATTTTCTCTGGAGGCAAAGCAGGAAGAGTCAGGAAGTTCTGCTTCCATGAAAAAAGGAAAAGTGCTAGGTCAGTCAAACACTTTCTGAATAATTTGATTCAAACCTCTGAAAGAGCAAGACAGAAATGACAAATTCCCTCATTGGTGTTGCAGCCTGCTGACATAAAAAGGAGCAATAGGGAGAAACCACTGGGGTCAGGTATTTTCAACTCCTTTTCAGAATGCAATGAACCAGATGAATTCAGAAAGACCATGTCAAAACATATGCATTGCTTAATGAGTATAGCCAAACTTTCTAACTCATTCAACATCGTAGTAGGATGGAGAATAGAAACCTTAGCCAATAACTTGAAAATTCTAGTTTGCGTACAGCTACTTCTTAAGACTGCATGTTTGAATGAGTTGCTTTTGTAGTGTTCTGTCATCTCTCTTTTTTTTTTTTTTTTTCCTTTTTTTTTTTTCTTCCCTCTGGCATTTGGTGGGGAACAAGGAATGCAAAAGGACTGTTGCAGAAGAATGGTCTAACTCTAAGGGGCATCTTTGGCTTCTTTCTTTTCCTAGCTTCCTTTTTCCAAGGTGAGTAGATTCTATACTGGGCAACAGTAAACACTTTGTTTGATCTCGCTTTGGAAAACAGAATTACAGAATCACAGAATGGTCGAGGTTGGAAGGAACATCTAGAGACAGATCTGATTATTTTTGTCCAGTGCTTCACAAAGAGATGTTTCTGCAAAAAGAGATCCCCCTCACCCAGGAAATGTGGCATGCTCTCTTTAGAAACCTGTAAGAGGCAGCTAGAACTCCTTAAACATCATCTCAGCCTTTTCTCTGAGGCATAGTGGTATCAGACAGAGTTTCCAAAATGAATTGTCATTTGACATCTTCACTGTGCTGGGGTACTCCCATTTTCTATCAGCAGTACTAATGCGAGTAGACAGCATTGCAAGGAAAGTCTCAACACCTAAGAAGTATTTTATTTTATTTATTTAGGAAGAGATCAAGGAAGTGAGAGAACAGATATGTGAGGTGACAAAAATGAGGTTAAAATGTTTTTAGTGCCAATTTATGGGAACATGATACACGGAATAAGATGATGAGATAAATCTGTTCCCCGTAATTGTAGTGACACAATGGGGAACTTTATGAAAGCTGAGGCCTTTTCAGGATAATTAAATAAGTCAATTTGCAATCTGGAAAAAAACACCAGCTGGAGCATAATAATTCACTGCAATCTGAGTGCTGCTCCTTCCATGGATAACGAGTCTGTTCTGGTTGTGGAAGCTTCCTCCCTTTGGAAGCAGCTGCTCTCTGTGATTGTCAGGTGGCTTTGCTGCAGCTGGAACGTGGGGCAGAGGGAAGGAGGACATTCATCCTATTCTTTCCATGCTTCTGTGCAAGGAACCCATTCAGAGAGAGAAATGACTGTGTTCTGCCTGGAAGAGAAAGGGGTTATGATTGTCTTTACCTTTCCTGCTACACATTAAGTTCCTGATGAGATACGTGGTCATTTTTAGGAATAATGTTTATAAAAATAAGTGTAACCACTGCCTTTATTTTGGGTAGCAAAAATTTGGGGAAAACTGCATAGGAGTTTAGCTTAGGAGTATAGCTGTGGTAATCAGGATCATCTTGTGATTCTGTTGTGGGAATTAAATCTCTTTTCTTCTGAAAATATTAAAGTTCAGCCTCTGAATTAGGCTCTGTGAGTGTAATATGGTGAAGGACAGCATGCAATTCTGCATAAGATCACTGACAGTTAACCTTCATTTCTCAGGTAGAAAAAGTTTTCAAATAAAAAATGATACTTTTATATATATATATATGTATGTATGTATTTTTTTTTTTTCAGAATGTAGGCATTGGCATTCATGCCTGTTAACATGCCATTAATTAGACCTTTGGGTTTCACAGTGCTGGTACAAGACTAGCTGGCTGATTCACAAACTTTGATACATTCGGGGGTACAAAGTCAAAGGTCATTTTATTTGTTGTATTCAGTCAGGATATTTAAATGTGACTTCTTCCAGATGTTTTTTCTTATGATAATACATTTATTCAAATGGAAAACTTTATAGTGTGTCATGTTCAAAAGAATAAACATTTTTAGAAATGCTGCTAACTGGTTTCTCAGGGCCTCCACCTCACTCCAGCTTTGTAAGGTTACAGAGGATAACTGTGGCACTATGTTCTGCTCATTGAAGTACAGTGCAGGTCACTGCTGCGTGCACTGACTGATAGTTCCTGCTTGGTAAAAAAAAAAAATATGTGTTTGTTTTGACCATACAGGCTGGCTTTAGTAGGACCTAATACTGCATTTCCAATTCAGACAGGTAGTCTTCACAAGTAGTTCATATATCTTGAAATATTCCATCTCTAGCTTAAAACTCAAATTCCAGTCATTTCATTGATGTGGTCAGTATTTTAAAAAGTGGATAGTTCTTTGATCTTGATATTTGCTTGGTAAGCACTAACTTCTCAAAATCTCAATGCTTGTCACTTGATTATAGATACTTCCTTATGTCCTTATGACTTATTTTTTCATAAGTATTTTTCATTTGATTTCAATTCCCCAAAATTCATGCTGCTTTCTGCAGAAATCCCCTAAAATATTGTTTATGTCCTCAAAATCCTTCTCAGTTCTTAATATATTCTAAATGTCCTAGGTGCTTTGTGCAAGTAAAATCTCTAACAGATTGAAATACCTGCTTTTAAGTCTTCCCAGAAAGCTGTAAATCCTTGCCTTAAACAGTTAATTTAAGAATTCAATGTTGTCAGCTCTATTTGTTTCTGTGAATTATTCCTAAATGGGACAAAGCATGTCTCAGCATCAAACACTTTACCTTTTACAGAAGAGCTTTATTTTAGTGAAGAGCTTCTAAAATTTGTTCATTCTCCAGAGTATTCTGAAAGCTTTGTTTTTTCCCCCCAGGAAATTTGAACAAAATTTCTTTGCTATATACAGAAGTAGGCCTTGGCTTCAGATCACGACAGTCTCAGAATGGGGGATAAAAGTTAGATAGAAGTTCATGACGAAAAAAAAGAGTTACTCTTTTCTGAACCAAACAGCATTGTTAATAATGAAAATAACAAATATACAGAAATCTATTATTTTCATTACTAACCACAATTTATCTACTTGCATAGTAAGGCTATGGAAAAAGAAAGAAAACTGATGTGTGAGGTGTTTTTTATTTTTTTTTTTTTAAGAAGGGAATAAATTTCATTTATGGAAAGTGTGCTTAAAATGGGTCAATGAGTGGACATTAATTGAAAAATGTATTTTCTTTTTTCATGTGTTTTCTTCTCCCCTCAAAATTTATTGATTGTATACCTATTTGGACATTTCTGAAATTGTGGTTATTAGTCTTATTTTATAAATTATTTTAATTGTATTTTTTTAAAAGTGGAACTGAGTCCATGAGATATAAACAAATTTTAAGAGAGCTTTAGATGTTTTGATCCCAGTGGTAATCTACATATGTACTCACAAAGTGAGAGAACACAAACAAGATCTAATATTTGAGATTGAAACTGGGGATGTGTTTATTTTATTATTTATTTTTTGCAGAATTAAGATTTTCAGATTCTCTCTTCACTTTTTCTCACATCTGCTGCCTTCAGGCTTGCTTTCTGATTCAGAATCCTTGTCATGGTATTTCTGTAAGTAGTTAAGTTTGGTAGAGAACTTGGAGGCCATTTTTACAATTCCACAGCAATTGCATCAGTTGGAGACCCTACTTCAGTTCTTAACTTTTGCACTACATACAGGTGACTTTAATCCCTCAAACCCTGTCCTGTCTGTGTCAGCAGGAATTTCAGTATTTGAGACAAAATAACGGCCAAGCCTCCCTTCCCTAACACCACTACGTAGATATCATAAATGCTGGTTTTTCTTGCTTCACAGAATCACAGAATGGTTGAGGTTGGAAGGGACCTCTAGAGATCATCTAGGCCAACCCTCCCACTCCAGCAGGGACACCCAGAGCACGTGGCACAGGGTGGCATCCAGGCGGGTTTGGAAGATCTCCAGAGAAGGAGACGCCACAGCCTCTCTGGGCAGCCTGTGCCAGGGCTCTGTCACCCTCACAGGAAAGAAGTTCAAATGGAGGTGGAACTGCCTGTGTTTCAACTTGTACCCATTACCCTGTGTCCTGTCACTGGCCACCACAGAGAAGAGCTTGGCCCCATCCTCCCTACAGTCACCGCTCAGGTACTTGAACGTGTTAATCAAATCTCCTCTCAGCCTTCTCTTTTCCAGACTAAACAGGCGCAGCACACTTAGTCTTTCCCCATACGACAAATGTTCCAGTCCCTTAATCATCTTCATGATTTTCCGCTAGAACCTAGTGTAGAGGCGAGAAACTCAGTGTCCTTGTATTGGGGAGCCCAGAACTGCCCCCAATACTCCAGGTGAGGCCTCACCAGAGCTGAGAAGAGGGGCAGGATCCTCTCCCTCGACCTGCTGGCAACGCTCCTCCTGGTGCAGCCAGGAACCCATTGGCCTTCTTGGCCACGAGGGCACATTGCTGACTCATGGTTAACTTGTCAACCAGGACTCCCAAATCCCTCTCCATAGAGCTGCTTTCCAGCAGGTCAATCCCTAATCTGTTCTGGTATCT
>JAWLRI010000700.1:2964509-3038573 GCA_034781795.1 Crypturellus tataupa | reverse complement strand
CCTCAACCTGCTGGCAACGCTCCTCCTGATGCAGCCAGGATCCCATTGGCCTTCTTGGCCACAAGGGCACATTGCTGATTCATGGTTAACTTGCTGTCAACCAGGACTCCCAAATGCCTCACTGCGAAGCTGCTTTCCAGGAGGTCAACCCCTCATCTGTCCTGGTGTCTGGAGTTATTCCTCCCCAGGTGCAAGACCCTGCACTTGTCCTTACTGAACCTCATGAGGTTCCTCTCTGCCCAACTCTCCATCCTGTCTAGGGCTCTCTGAATGGCAGCACAGCCCTCGGGAGTGTTGGTCACTCCCCCCAGTTTGGTGCCATCTGCAAACTTGCTGAGGGTGCACTCTGTGCCCTCGTCCAAGTCACTGATGAACAAGTTGAACAGCACTGGGCCCAGTATTGACTCCTGCAGGACACCACAGGCCACAGACCTCCAACCAGACTCGGCCCCATTTATCACCACCCTCTGGGCTCTACCATCCAGCCAGTTCTCAATCCACTTCACAGTCCACTCATCCAGTCCACACTTCCTAAGTTTTCCTATGAGGATGTTATGGGAGACTGTTTCGAAAGCCTTGCTGAAATCAAGGTAGGTCCTATCCTACTTGGATAGGACTGTGAGGCCTTGTTTTGTCACAGTTGGCAACAACCACTCTGGAGACATAGGGTGTTCCTGTCTTCTTAAGTTCAGCTCTCACAGATATTTCTGTATCAGTTCTTATTTTACCTTTTTATTTTTATTTTTTCCGCTCTGTCTCTCATTCCCCTTTTCTCCCCCATCTAGCAACTTTTTTTCCTTCAGCAAATCAATAAATATGTATTTTTGCACATGTTTCCGTGCTTTGCTTCTCTTGATGTTTCTTCCCCTTGAGCAAGTTTCATATTGACCCATGGGAGTAAGAACTGAACAAAATATCCATGCAGTATAACATGGGTACTCATCACAGGAATGGCTATACTCCCTAGAAGGGTTTATTTTCTTTAAAGAGTGAGAAATTATTTATTTATTTATTTTCCCCTGGAATGTTGTTTGCTCAGAATGCTGGGGAAAGAAGATGTGGAGGATTGACGCTTGTTTTTATTAGTCAGACCATGTGCTTTGCTTATTGGCTTGCTTCCAAGTTTGGGTATCCATGGCTTTTAGGGGTTGTGTTAATATCTAAAATGGTAGGTTATCCTTACAAGCCCTGCTTCTCTTGCTTCCTAAGAATGTCACTTGATTTCCCTTGCAGTTAGTTTTTTCATTGTGAGTCATTTGGTACCGAGCCTGTTCAATGCCTGAATATGGAACTCCCTGCTCCAGTCCTATGAAAAAAAGAAAGGAAAAAAGGAAAAGGGGGAAAGATTCCATTCAATTAAGATACCACTGAGGTCAAAACTCAAAACCTCATCTAGTATGTTTTCAGAAACTGAAGTAGTGGTCAGAATTCACTTGCAGATTGTATATTTTTTGAAATCTGCATAGACTTACTTTCATCAGTGATTAGAATACTGTAGATGCCCTGTTATATTTCCTGTGTTAAAAATCCTAACTAAATTCTGGGAGTGTGGAATTGATGGGCAACAAGCATATATGTATAACTTGTGATTTTGAGTGGAAGTAAAAGGAGAAGGCGGCAAATGCATGCTTATGAAAGTGTCTTTCATATTACAAGTTTAACTTTCACATTTCTATTTCAGGAAAATCAGGTGCCTCTGATGAAAATCTGGTTCAGGAAAGCGCATACCCCATGAGTTACTCAAGCCAGTTAGAAGACTCTGGGTGTGATGTATCTAATGACTATACATTCGATTCTTTAGGCACAACTTCTGATTTTCACCAGTCTGAGCATAATCTTCATACATCTAAATATCGCTTGGATATAGTTCCCCCACTGAGTCTTTGCTGTGCTAACAAGGAAGAACCTCTGACTGCTCCAGTACAGTTTTTGCAACGTCTACTTGAAATAAGAAAACTGTCGGAAATAGGAAATCTGGAAGCAGACTTCACAAAACTTGAAGATGATTCTTTTACCATATGCAGTTCTGTGTCTCAGTTGCTTGATGGACTGACTGTTTTTTACAACAGTCCTAAATTCCCAGTTTCAGATATTCTCTCTGAAGCTATTCGTGTTTTGATCGGTTTAATAACTGATACTAAATTATCTAATCATGTTCTGAAAAAATGTTTCAAGAAGCTGGATGAATTTCAGAAAAAATTAATTCAAATTATTTTAAGAAGCAGCAGTATCAATAGGGTAAGTTTTAAACATTTTTTCTATACAATTTTAGTATAACATAAAACTCCTCTTGTTTTTTTTTTTTAAATATTAGTTTAACCTAACAATAATTTGAAGAGTTCTCTTTATAAAACAGGTCAATTTTGTAATTTTTTTTGTATAGCCAATAAATGCTTTAAAGCAAGTTCTTACTCAAGCATTCAGGTTTTCCTCATATTCCTGCATATAGGGTTTTTTAAAACTTTTAAAAAAAGCAGATTGAAACAAATTTTTAGAAAATATGGGAAAAAAAACATGTTCTTCTTGCTTATGTTTGGATGTAGTATAGATATTCTCAAAGTAATGACTAAACATTTTTTTGGTCCTTTACTGTGCTCCTAGATTAAATATTTTTGTTTGCAAAGATAAAGGACCTCTGTCCCTCACTAGAAGTTTGCTAATATACATTTAAAATATATTAACAAATGATATCAAAACAAAATACAGGCATGACATATCCCTGACACTTGCATCAAACGAGAGTGAGCTGCATGTTTTCTATATTCATCACTTTGTATTTTTCCATGCACCTTCTTTTTAGTTTTGTCATCTACTTGGGCATCCCTAGTTTCTCTTCACAAAACTTTATACAACATTTCATTGTCTGTCTTAGAATTTTTAATTTTTATTCTATCCTTTAGAGTGAGTTGAAACAAAAAATAGTGGAATTATTTGAGATTTAGATATCTAAATTTAGTTTTTGCATGTAAGTAATTACACTCCCTTCAGAGTCAGTGAAGATCTCATCCTTATAGTTAGTGGTGCCTGAAGAATGATTTCACTCACCACTTACTGGGTGCTTATTTTGGAATGGGCTTTCTGATTCCCTTGAGTAAAATAAGAGCTTAGTCACCTGCTTCACCTGTAGACATATGTATGCATTTGTCTTAATTTAATAAATCCCACCCCCAGTGTTTATTAATTAGCTCAGAATCTAAGTCTCAAAGAAATATTACCAGCAAAGCAAATGAGAAAAGGGGAAGTGGAGAGGATATGCCTATATTTTGATTGTGAGTAGAAAAGCTGAAGCATTCAAAAGGAACTATTTATGCACTGAGATATTTCCAAAATGAGAGCCTTGTGTCTGTAATAGTAAAGAGCTTTCTAGTTCAGTGTTTCAGCATGGTATGATACTTTGAGGTGTCTGTGGTATTTCAAAAGTATGTGAGCCATCAAGTATCCTGACTGTGTGGTGCCAGGAACAGGGAGTTATGCAGTTGTGACTTAAGAGGAAACTTAAAAAAAAAAAGAAAAGCAAATTAATGTTAATTGTAGGAGAATATCTAGGAGATTTTCCAAAGAGAAAAGCGAAGTCTTAGTGAGAGGTGTGAGGTGTGACATCTTAAATCAGACAAAACCTGATGGTAGGTGAGAGAAGTTTGAAGTCTGCAGAGTGCTTTTAGAAATCCTTCTGCAAGTGTGGCATACGTCCACATAATTTGCAAAGAGTATCTTTTCCATTACTAACGTGGTTGAAATAGGTGAATTTTCATGTGATGTTTTACGAACACAGTATCGACTTAGTTGTAGTTCCTATCAGCAGCCATTTTTAGTCAGTTTTCAAACAGTTTAAAAGTTGTGTAAGCCAATTGGTAAGAAATGATCCTGGTAGTTCCCAGATCTCCATGGAAAAAGTGAAAATGTTATATCTAATAATCACAGTATTTTTAAAGCTTTCTCAAAAAATCATTTTTTTTTTTAATTGAATCACAAATGGGAATAAATGGGTGGAATTTAGAAGTAGTAGTGGAAATTATACAAATAATTCTTCATGTGTCATATACCAGATATCTCCCAGGGACACTTTATGCTGTTTATTCAAGTGGTGATTGAAATATGAATATTATAGGTTTAAAATAAAATTACCATTAATTACAATGCTGTCATCTGAAAAGAGCGGTAAACTACATGAACTTTGATTCCAGGAGGATGCTTAAATGACTGCAGTATAAAAGAATTAGAAACTTTGTTGTATCTAACCCTACTGACTGTTGAAAAGCACTTATACAAGGCATCATTAATGCACATACAGTATTTGATTCAAGTCTCCCTTTGCCTTTCTCGCCTATAAAACTGTCAGGAGCTGTCAGGACAGACAAAGGGTTGTGAGAAACACCTTCAAAAAGTGAAAAAAAGGACAAAATGACTTTGGATCACTTTTATCGCCTGATCTTCAAAAGCAATGAGAGCATTTTGCAGAACAGATTAAATAGCTTAAAAGACCTCTGAGAACTGGAGAAGAGATAATTATCAACATGAGACACAAAGGGGAAAAAAAAAAAAACAGTAGCAGAGGGACTAGCAGTAACTGTTGAGTCCCATTGTTTGATATGTTTCTATTTATAAAGCTGTATAACGACTGTAGGAACCTGCAAAGACATTTGTTCAAAGCTTCTCTGCTTAGATTCAGATGCCTAAATGTGTGCATTTTGGCTAGGAGTTTTTGACCTGAAGCTCCAAATTGACATAAATTTTAAAAAGAGAAAAAGGTTATGAGAATAAAAGGGAAATTAAATATAAATCAGCTTTAAAATCAAAGAACTATAAGTAGCCTCTTGAATTTCCCTTACTTTTCCTCCTTTCCCCCATGTTTGGGAAGGCAGCTCAGAGCTCTGCATACACTTGTGAAGCACCTGGTGCTTTGGAAGAAGCCTTCTAGAAGGGGTCTTAAATCGCAGCTGCCGAGAGTGGAACCTGGGTGCT
Organism: Crypturellus tataupa; assembly: GCA_034781795.1. Taxonomy (NCBI): domain Eukaryota; kingdom Metazoa; phylum Chordata; class Aves; order Tinamiformes; family Tinamidae; genus Crypturellus; species Crypturellus tataupa. The sequence goes on along the minus strand of JAWLRI010000700.1, from coordinate 3,033,611 downwards.
ACAAGACTAAATCTTCTGCTAGAAGAACTGCCTCTACACCGGAAGACTAGCATGGTCTTGCAATCCTGTTTAGCTACCACAGAAAAGCTTGTGAGGATCTGTAGCTTTACCCTGTATCTAATTCCAGTACAGAGGAGCTGTTGTTGCTTTTGTGTTGCAAACTCTGTGGCAGACCTTGCTGACCTACGGGTCAGGAACTGTGTGTGTCACAAATTCTTTACTGTTCATCAGGCCCACATGGCTATATTGCTATTGGTGCCTTGCCTGTCAGTGTGGGGGAATCGCACACGTTAAGTGTCACTCCGCTGTCAGCAAAACCACTGTTCTACTAATAGAGATTCTTTTCTAGACCTGCTTTAAAGCAAGAGGAGAAATGCTATCACATACAGAAAGCTGTGCGAGGCTGGATGCAGTTCTTGGAACCACCAGCTCTGCTTTTAAAAGTAAATATTCCCTGGCACCTGATGAAGCAGCCATTATTTCTCCCACTGCAAACAGCAGTTTATAATCGCAGCTCCAGGGAAGCAGGAACTTGGCCACTCCTCTTTCAGGAAGGATGCAAAGGAATGTTTGCTTCCCTCAATCTGGGAAGTGACAACAGCTACCTCCTTCCCCCTCTACAGGGATACAGTGAATGTGCATTTATTCTGTTTGTTCCTGTGACACGTCCTGTATCCTGTGACACATAGGTGAAGTGTCACTTGAGGTGGGCCTGTTCTGCTGAGGTGCATCTCTGTAGCCCTGGAACCCAGAATTCTTTTTCCTGTTTTAGAATATTCAAGTCAGAGGAACTGAGGGATTTCTAACCCCCCTCTTAGAAATCTGTTGTTCAGAATAGCATATATGTTGTATGCTTCTGGGGAGGATTCTGTGCAGCTCATGGCAGTTAAGTCACTTGAGAGGACATTAAAATTCTTTTTGTGGGCAGTATTAATAGCACATAGAATGAGCTTTAAAAAGCAAATCTCTCCATAGAAATTCAGTAACTCTATACCTCTTAACTCTATACCTTGTGTATACAGCTGTTCAAAGCAAGTATAGAACAGTTCTTGTTAAGGAGTTTACAGTTTCATTCTCTACTTTGGAGAGAGAAGAAAAGTACTTTCTCATCTAGCTTCCTTCAGTGCAGGCAAACTGTTTACTAAGCTGCAGTGGCCAAATATGGTCACAGGCTGCTGAGTTCTGTATTATTTACATAATCCTGAGTGTGTGATCCTTAGTGGTGCCATGTTAGTTGCAATTCCTCAGCATTATTGGCCAACTTTCCATTTGCTGGTTGTACTTCTTTTAGGTACAGCAGATACCATAACAGCAGACAGGCCTTCACGCTGGGGGCTGTGTGGAGATCCATGTCTGTGTTTCAGAGTGGAGTTTTACGGAGTTGATCAAAAGGCTGAGATGGAAGAGCTGCTGCACTGTTTGCATGATTCTGGAGTACAGTTAGGGTCCTTGGAAGAGGCAGCTTTCTGGTGTCCTACTACAACAGACAGCTTGTGTGACAGCTCTGCTATTGTCACACACTCATGATCTTTTAATCAGGACCCAGAGAGGAAAAAAAAATTCGTTTCAGTGAATTGCGGTTCTTCACCTCTTTGGTGCTATGTTTAATACATACTACTGTCCTCAAAAGGTGCTGTCAAGAATTATGAATTGCCAACCGCACTTAAGTTTTGTAATAGTTCTATTCCTTTTTTACTTGCCTTCCTTTGGTAATAGTCTAATCTACCTGAAGTGATTTGGGTTGGAATATCTGAAGGATACCAAGACATGAACCAAGTGGTGTCCAGCAGCCTCTCTCCATCCTGTTTGGGTCTTTGTTGTATCTTTTTTTTTTTTTTTTTTTTTTCCTTTGTTCAGTCTAAAAGTCTATGTAAAATTTTCCAAACGCTCAGATCGAACTGATGATATATTTAGTAGAAAAGCAAATTCAAGAATCCTACGTGGTACCTTAGTGCCTTTCCAGGATTTTTTTTTCTGAGAAAGTAGTCACAGTTTTTTATGAAAATATCCCATTGAAATGTTGTGCAGTGAAAAACAGATAGTGAGCAATGTTTAATTCTGATTGGTAGTTATGGAACATGTCAAAAATTATTCAGAACCATGTTTTTTAATTTTTTTTTTTAGCTAGGACACAATTATGTGATTCATTAACGACTGAAATTGCCTAGATCAGAGTATCCATAACTTACTCTGATGGCTTTATTACATGCAGCAGTGTTCAAACTAACTGTTGGTGACGATAAATTCCCCTGGACATGTATAGTTTGCAATATCTTTTGTCAGCAACTGCCAGGAGAGTACTTGACTCATCAGTTTTGCCTGCTCAGGGACAAATAATATTTAAAAATAGATTTACTCATGTTTCCAATGCCTTCCAACTATGAAATTAGTGGGCTTCAGTTTTCCTAAATTAATTGAATCTCAAGGGGAATATCCTGGCTCTTGAGACGGTGTGCATTTTGATCAGCTGAGGAACTTTGTGTATCTAGTAGAACAGCAGTTCATTTATATGAATATTAAAATGTCATACCAGGGTTTTATGGTCTGGTAAAAGAGTCAATGTTTGAATCTCTTTATTGTTGAATTAAGTTTTCTTAGCAATCTGTCCTATGCACAGAGCTATTTAAGTCAAATTATAATCAAAATCCATTGTCTTCTGAAGCGCAGAAATCCAAAGCAATCACCAAATTGATTGACTCTTATCATCCACTTTACTGAAGTAAATAAGAATAACTAGAAGAAGAATGAATGAAGAAAATTTTGTCTGCCTGTTGGACACTTGTCCCCCGTCCTTCCTCAGTTAATACACATTATGCACTGTTCTATTCTTGAAGAGTTACAGGACTAAGTTTGCTGGATTTTTCCTACCATAGGGCAAAGAAATTTAGTTGATGTTTTCCAACATCATTGCTGTATTGTCAAGGCCAAGCTCTCCCTTCTTACTCAGCAGCTACAGCCATCCCCTGTGCAAGGGAAATAAGTGCATCAGGAATAGGCTGGGGTGCCTGCTGCTGCTGCTGGAGAGCATATTGGGAGCCACAGGATCCTGCTGAGCAGAGAATCAGAGGGTATCTTTGATATATCCAGTGAGAAATAAATCGAAGAAAGATATTTTCAATCTGTGAGTGAAAAAGTCCACTCTCACACTTCTCCCATGTACAAGCTTCACAGACAGCAAAGGAAGTGGGGAGCAGTTGAAGAAGTATTTGTTCTTGGAAATCTTCATTCCTCCCTCCACAAATCCGTCAAATCTGCACTTAAGGTAGTAGATTACACTTCCCTTTCCATGAGTACCAGAATCACGTTTTTGCAGCATCATTCACCAAAGTGGTATCATTTTCAGAGCATTTAATGAGCTGATCTGTTTATTCTACATCCTCACCCCCTGCACTGCATACAGTGATGCTATTGCACACATCTTGAAATTGCTTGCACTGATTTCCCCATCTCTGCCTTTTTTATTGGTGCTGTTAGAAAAGTTGTGCATGCCTTATGTATTTCAGTTTGGTATTTGTATATATTTGTGGTGCATGAGGTAGAACGTATTGCAAATAGTCCTGATTACTTTGTATGCTGTGTGTTAGAATAGGTTTCAGCCCAAACTCTGCCAAACAGTACTGAGAGGCTGTACTGTAGAAAGCAGTTTGCAGCAGTGAAGCTGGATGATGTCCCTAGTAGAGATCACAAAGTTTGGAGGAATCAAAGAGCAAATAAGAGAGCACAGCTTACAAAACAAAGGATTGTGGAAATGCGTAGCAAATTACCAACACTTGAAAATAGAAATAGTAGCATAAGCAATGAGAATAAATAAATGACAATCTTGAAATTAGCAAAGGAAACAACATGACAGTAAGATAAGAGAAGGGATACTAATGCTTTATGTAAATTAAGAAAAAAAATGACACTGGTGAATTAAGAGAAGAAGTTATGATGGATTAAATGCGTGAAGCATAGGAATGGTGTGAATATACGGGTAAAAATGTTGTTTTGCTTGTTTATAACACCTGCCTGCTTCCCCTACAATTTAAGGATACTTGTTTAATTACTTGCCTTAGGTCTGCATTGCCAAATATGCCAGTCCCTTGGGGAAGAGAGGAGAGCTGTTAATTGGCATGAAAGTTGTAGACTCGCCAAACAGAAATTAAGGCCCAGTTTTTATAGTTACAGGGTGCAGTGACTCATGCAGGAATTATTTTGCTTATGTAAGAATTAATAATAATTTTTAAACCTGAGCTCCAGACACCTGTTATTAAACAAAAATCTAACACACTACGGTAAATGAATTTTAATATATATATTCATATATATATATATATATCTTTTTTTTTCCTTGAGGTAGTATGTCTCATGGGATTATGCTGTCTCTCTTCTCCTAGTAACACTGGAATCTGTTAGCCTGTTTGAAATCACTTGGAAAGAGAAGCGGAGATCTCGGAGAAACACGATGCAGTGAGCTGCTTTAAAATTGGTGTGTGAGCTGGGAAGAGACCAGATTAGTATGTTTGAGGAAGCAGAACACTGATATTATATATTCATCTTTGGAGCCGCCAGCCAGCCAATTAGTTCACATATCTCTGTCAGCTACTGGCCACGGAATTGCTGTTTCTTGCCCAGGAAAACTGGGAGAAGGGGAAGATGTGGCATGGGAGGCAGGTTAGAGGCACGTGATTTGGCTTCAGAAGGGAGAGGGAACCAAGCTCTGTTATTTTCTTGTTTCTGATAATCAGTATCACATTCAAAAATTATTTTTTGTCTGAGAATCTCTGGATAGCATAATCTTACTCATCTATGCCATTAAGCATTCTCAAGAGATTAAAAGATTCCCATATAAACTCGTTTGATAGATTTCAGAACTGCAGATATTTCTTATTTTGGATGAAATTGCATGCTATTTGAACTAACAGAAATGTAAACATTTGCCATTATTTCTAGAGATTAATTAACAATACAGAAACAAAACCATGTGGAAAAAAGTTTTATTTTTGCTCACTCCTACCAAATTTTTTGCTTATGTATTATAAATTTGTGTATAAATTAACGATAGTCAGCGAGGGTTATTTTTAACCTTAATCCTCACTTCGTTGCATCTGTATATTTTTAAAAATATATCAGAACTACCAAAATGCAAAATTAAATCTATTTAATAAATCAATTAGCATTTTTTTGGAATTATCAATACATATATTTCAATTACTGTATCTGCCCTTATTACAAAATCCCTGTTTACCCAGCTAGTAGAGCCACAGGCTTTAAATAGGAAGATTCCCTTCTTTTCCTGTCATAGAAAATTCCTGCTAGACAATGGTAATACTTATCAGACAAGGGAAAACACAGGAATTTTGTTTAAAACCTTTTAGGTTGATCTTGGTTGCCAGTACTAATAATCATAGTAAAAAAATCAAAACAAATAAAAAAAAACCACTTTTGTTTCCTGTAATCAAATAGCTTTAAGAGAGCTTTAAAAATTGTCATGGGACATCCAAACTCTCAGACACGAGGGCAGTACAAAGGACTAGAAAAGCAATGGTGCAGGAGTAGCTGCTAAGACAAACAGGCACCCTGAAATGAAAACACTATTGAAAAGAAACTGAAGGTTTGTAAATATGTTGAGTGGAAAAGAAGCGCGAGCTGAAGCAGGAGGAAGGAGTGGTCATAACCCCGGAATAGCCAGTGGGACCACGAGGGGAACGTTGGTGTGAGTGTTGATTCACGGGGTTCTCGGTGCGCGGCGCTAGGTGCTGTGCCCTGCGCGGGCAGGCCTCTGCGGAGCAGCGTCTCCTGTCTGCTCGCATGGCGCAGGAAGCGCTGCCGCACGGGAGCGGGAGATCCATGCGCACCTCCTCCCGTGGGTTTGGAAAAGCAGCACTGCAGTGGAGTGGGTCTGGTTGCCTGGTGGTCTTGGCAGGTTTCCAGATAGACTCAAAGTTACGTCTAAAAATGTAGATCTGTAAAACATATATCTATCCTGATTGATTTTAAAAAGTACAAGGGCAGAAATGAGTTGTGGGCTAAAATAAGAAATACACTGTTGTTTAGCATTCGTTAAACCTCTGAGTAACGATTCAAAACATTCTTAATCTTATAAAATATGTGGGCTGTCAAGAAGGCAGAGCTATCTAGGCATTTTGAACATTGTTGCTGGCATAGGGCTTGAGATTATGGAGAGGAGCCATGGCTTTTCTTGGGAGTGTGTATACTTGCAGTATTTTGTTGCCTGAGTTTTAAATTTTATATCCTCGAAAGACCTATGGATGAATGCATTATGTTACCCTTCCTTACCACTTTAATTGTTCAGAGATCTATTTTTGTCTTACCTTCATTTACATTTAATTTTTATACAATCTTTAGTATATATATTTCTGGAGGATTTTAATCCAACAGAATTTCAAAAATGTGTATGTACGCTTATGAATTCTCTTTAATACTGAGAGTTCACTGTGTCCCCCTGTCAGACTACGGATCTGGTGCTGACTTGTCTATAGTTTTCTTTTATGAGGAGGGCATTACATGCTAAAGTAAGGCATTTTAACAGGAAAGATTTGTTAAAAAATGTTTGATATAGCTGGGAATAGGAGAGTATCTCTTATTGGACACAGGAAAGCAGAGGTTATTTAAAGTCATCTGCTGTGACAGGTCAGTAAATGGGTACTGCATGGAGGGACAGAAACAGTTTGATCATCTGATCGGTCAGATAAGCAGTAGCTGTAAATGGGAAGCTACTTTATGAGCTGTTTTTGCAGCTAAAGCGAGACAGATGAGAGGAGGGAGACTGTGCATTGCTGTAACAGACTGTGACCACATGCTCCTTAGTCATGGAGAAACTAAATTGGAGAGTCTGTTATTAATATTTTCCTTGGATAGTGTACTTTTGTTCTATTAGAATTGAAAACTAAATAACTTTCAGAATATATTTCTAAAATCTTTATAATTTCAAATAGCATGTGCATTAGAACAGCAAGCGTGTAAATTACAAGGTCCTTAATGATGTTGCCCTGTGGAAAAAGGAACTCAAGCAACTGGAAAATTGGAGGAAACCAGTACAACCTACATACTGGAATACAGCTCCCTGAATTGCTTGAAGGGCAGGAAAAAAGATACGCAGTATGAGTATGCCTGGAGAAACAAAACCAGTGATCTGGATGCTTCTCTGATTCTGTAAGCTTAATGAAATCAGACACATTGTTGAGGAAAACAGAATAGAATATATGTATCCAGCATAGTGAGTGTTATTAAAAGCATGACATAACTTCTAGTGGATTTTGCTGTTAAATGACAGTTAATCCATTTACAACCTGAAAATCAATAAAAAGTATGTATTCTTTGTGACAAGTGGAAACCTTGAGAAAGTAAATGACAAAACACTTGTGTGAGTCCTATTGTCATATCATCACTTTGAAAATTCATGCCTGTGCAAGCATTGTTTTTTAATACTGAAGATATCATTAACTATGTTATGATTCATGGAACTTGCACTAGTGTTTTCTAAGATACAGGCACTGTATTTTGAAATGAGAAGTCTGCTTGTGCTGTTTTTGATCTGTGGTTGTAGCAGTGTTTTAATGTAAATTGATTTGCATGTAAAGTATTGAAAAGGGACAACAATATAAGCATAGAATCAGAATGGCTGAGGTCAGAAGGGACCTCAGGGCTTTTTCTGCTCTGTTTTTAATATCAGCAAGGATGGAGACTTCCCAACCATTCTGGGCAACCTATCTTTAGTGTTCTGCACCTTCTCTTCTCCAGGCTTAACGTTTACAGCTCTCAGCCTCTCCTTGTACGAGAAGTGCTGTGATCTCTCCATCACCATCATCATATCTTGGCTGGTCTTGCTGCAGTATGTGGAGCATTGGAGAGCCCAGAACTGGACCTAGCGCTCTAGAGGGCTGAGTAGAGGGCCAGGATCACACCGTTGGCCTCCTTCAGCTCTCTGCCTTATTCTGTTGGCAAATTTTGCTATGAGTGGCCCTCACGGCCCTCGTGGCTCATCTCGTCCGCTAGGATGCCGTGTCTTTTTCTGTCAAACTGCTTTCCAGCCAGTTTTCCTCCACATATAGTAGTGAGCAAAGTTATTCCTCCCCAGGGGCAGGACTTGGCTCTTCCTACTGTCGAACTTCACAGAATTCCTGTTTGCCCATTTCTCTAGCTTCTTGAGGTCCCTTGAGTGTCAGCACACCCACCTGCAGTTTCAACCATTCCTCTCAGTTTTGGATCGTATAAAAATTACTGAGGGTATGCTCTGTCCCATCATGCAGGTCATTAGTGAAGACATTGAACATACTGGCCTTGGGGATTGATCCCTGGGATATGCCACGAGTGTCTAGCCTCCAGCTGGATTTTGATGCTTATTACAACTCTTTGAGCTCAACCATCCATCCAATTTTCATTTTGCCTCATCAGCTACTTATCTAGTCTTGTATTTCATCAGTGTGACAGTGAGGATGCTATGGGGACAGTGCTGAAAGTCAAGACTATCAGCATCCACTGCTCTCCCTTCACCCGCTGAGCTACGTTTATCTCATCATAGAGGGCTATCAGGTTAGTTAAGTTTGATTTCCCGTTTGTAAATCAGTGCTGACCACTCCCAATGACTTCTTTTGTCCTTCCCATGTTTTGAAGTGGCTTCCAGGAGAATTTATCTTACACAAACTTGCTACACGGTGGGTAAGTTTGGAATGCAATCTACAGCTCTAGCCAATGTAGGCAGGGAATAATAGGTGGTTTAATTGCAGCTGTGCATATGAATAACCATGTACAGTTAAGTGAATAAAGATGTGATGGTCTGCTTTTGAGTAGTTAAGGTATTTTAGTTATTCTTAGGTATATGAATGGGGCACAGTATCCTGTCAATCAAAAATATTCAACCACAGTGTTTTATCTGTGCAAACAGATACTGTGCAAATATACTGAATATTAATGCTGTAAGGGTATGAAAGTTTTATAGTTGTTATCTTAAGTTGTTATACTTTTTTATTTGAAGGAACTCTGATACATTTATATATAGAATTGAGAAATTCTTATTGGTAGTGTTTTAAGAAATAATGACTTGTTTACTTTGTAGAGCAGTATGCGTCATGACAATAACTGTACATTTCTATTTCTGGGTAATAAGAAAATAGCTGTATCATTTTAATAAAAAAGTTTTTATGAAGAAAAAAAAGTATAATTCTCATGTATATTCAGGTCACTCCTGTGATTTCAGAGAAATGTCTTGAATGCAGCTGATTAAATGACAGTAAGAAAGTAGTTTGTTTGAATTTGAAAATTCAGAGCATCTTCTGTCAGTTAACATTTAACTAAGTTTATTCCTGATAACACCATTGACTGTAAACTCCAGTTCAGCTCTTAGTTTTTTTGTGTGTTTGAATTTCAAATAATTTGGTTGTTGGTTGTTTGGTTTGTCTACTTGCGACAAAGAGTTATTCTGTGTGCAGGACCCACTTCTATTGCAGCAGAATGGGTTTGATGACAGCTAATGCTGAAGAGCTGTCTGCTAGGGAATTCACATTTTTGGAAGAATTTGTCCATATGACAGTTTCCTGTAGTGATAACTTTGGAGAAAGTAAGGTTTCCAGTTAATGGATGTGAATTTCCTATACATACATACATGACCTTCATATATACATACATGCATATATACACACACACATATTCATGAATATATATAAGTATGTACAAGTGCACGTGTATACATGGATATATATATGTGTATATGTTTGTACATATACGTATTTATATTCAAATATTTAACTTAGTTGTAAGTTGTTTGACTTTTGATGGCTTTTGTTGACTTTTTTCCTTTAAATTTTTAATTTTTAAGTCCAATTTCTAGTTAAGCAGACCCTTTGTGGTCTGAGACAAAGTTTGGAAGATTAAGTTTACCATTACTTATTGTTTAGTTTCAGGCACTGCATGCTGTATCCCACGTGCTTGTTTTGCTAGGAAGGAACAACATACTAAGAAATTCCTTAATATCTCTTCTGCTATCCGAAGTACATCAGTTTGCTGAGCAGATGTGTCAAGCTCATCAGGTATTGTTTTCTTTTCTTTTGGAGAAAGACCAAAGAGTAATATGGGGGAATATTTCATCTACATCTGTTTGTCCCATAAAATGTAGTAAGTGGATCATTTTATAGATACATTTTTATCATTTTATATATAGGCAGACTTAAGAGCACAACGAATGTTACCCCCTGCTACCCCCCAGCAGATTCAAAAAAGAGGTGAAAAATAAAAGAAAAATCCTTACAGACAAAACTTTATCACACTGTATGATAAATAGCATATATAGGATTTTAGATCAGGCTATACAATTTTGAAAGTACTTGAAACAGATAAATATTTACTGCCATCTATTACATGTGGATTATGAAGGCTTGTAGTTTAGTTATCCGGTTGGACATGCAAAATATTATGATTCTCTTTAGCTTGTGTAGACTTGGAAATATGCTTGCATTTTTTTTTCAGAATTATATTTCATATTTCACATTATAATGCTAATTTGTATTCTATAAATGTTATCCCTGACTATCTGTTCTTCATCTCCTATGCATTAAAATAACCTATTTACATTTTAAGAGGAGAGTGGAATGGAGATTGCATTTTCTGGCAAAATTGGCTTCTGAAGTTATTTTTTTTTTATTTTTAAAACTATGCAACACATGAAACAAGCCTAACTTTTCTGATATACTATTCATTTAAAAACAAAATAGAAGAAGTAGGTGTTCCTTTAATATCTACAGATTGCACATTCCTGGATTTTTCATGTGCCTCTGTGTGGGACACGTATGCAAGCTGCACAGTTTCACTGGAGATTATGGTTTGATTATATAATACTATGGAACAGTCAAAGAAAAGAAAGCCTTCAATACCAGCAGCATCCCTGATGGAAAAGAAAGCTGTTGGCATAGAGTGTACTCATGTTAAGTGTATTGGCAAATATTCTGGTTCAGTTTAACAGCTGTTTTAGGTATCACTCAAAACAGTGATAACATTGTTTTCTCTAGGACGTAGTCTAAATTCTGACTGCTCACAGTGAACATTTAGTTTCCAACCTGCATTTATAATGTGATTTAATTATATTATGAAAAGGCTTCAAAAAACAAAACAAACAAAAAAAAACACCAAATATTTTTGAAAGATTTCAACAATGTGTCTTATTTTAAGTCACTGGTACCATATGAGAATTATTAGTAGCAACCAAACACAAAGACACTTCAAACAATTATAAGCATAAGGAAATACATAATTTAGAATGATTTTTTTTTTAATTTAAAGAAGCTACATGTTTTAACATAATTAAATCGCACATATTTAGCAGAATTATTCATCACTCCTCTCCGTGCACAGTTTTCATGAGAGGCAACACAGAACTCACTAAATAAAATTGTTCAATCCATTTTTGCTGTGCTCCACAACGATACAAGGCTTGCACTGAGTTATAGGCACTTCACAGAGTTAGTTACCATCATGCTGAAATTATTTTTATGTATTACTTTTTACATTACATAAAATTTATTGCCCAAAATTTGTTAGGTTTGGCTTCTCTTTGGCTTTGCTTTATTTTGAGAAGAATCATATATTTTATTTTAAGATTATAATAACAGAGATTGCAAAACTGCATGACTTGCAGTTGAGAAATCGGAAATAAATTAGTATTCTCTGATTTTAACTATCAAAGATTCTCTTTAATTCCATGAAAGAGACTTGCCTCTTTTTAATGGGAAATGTTCTTATTGCTGACACTGTAATTAGTTCCCTTGCCCCATTTTTCAACAGCTCTTTTTGTTGCTCCAGAGAAATTACTTAGTCCTCTCAGACTCAAGAATTCTTAGAGCCACGTTTACATTAGGAGAGGTTACTAATCTGAGGTTACTAATCTTTCCTCTCCCTAAGTGACCAGTCTATCCTCTGCTATCTTCTTCATTTTATAGGGGGTCATGTGGTAATAAAGCAGGTGTACTCCCTTTCGGTCCAGGAATTTATTTATATTTTCTTACCAGTGTTACCAGCCTTTCTTAGAAGAGGAGTGCACCTTGATCAACCAACCAAAAAAACTTATCTGATATAGGACTTTTATATAATCTTACAAAAGCTTATAGACCTTCCTACCGAGTCTCTTGTGATATGTTTTTTTTACCCCTTTTTGGCATCTCAGTGACCATCAGAAGAATAAAGGAGCTTCAGGCACCTCGGTAGGCTCTCTGATGGATATTTTTACAGTGACAAATTGTCTTGTATGTTATGAAATGTTCACCACCAACATGATCTCAGTTTTTCTTAATTAGAGTTTTTCAGTGTTCTTCTAAACATATATATTGTGTCTATGGAAAAACAGTGTGTGTGATTATATATATATTTATTTATTCAAGAGCTGGTTGTTGTTAACACAAAGTCTCTGCATCTCAAAGACCAAATGGATGACACATTCCACTGTACTACCAGTTGGGTAAAATATCTGCCCTCCTGCCTACTGATGGCTGCTTGACTTTTGGTGTCCTTTGCTTTCTTCTGAGTGCCATATGCTACTCATCCTCAGTCAAACAGAATACTGCTGACTCTCAGATCTGATTGCTAGAGCTGATGCTCAGATGATGGGAATGATATTTTGTGTGCCACAGATCTGCATGCACTCTTGGTACTGCATATGCTGGCCGTCTTCAAGAGGTGCTGTGATTTGTTGTTTTAATCCACAAGGGAATATACCAGAAAAAATGTAAAAATTAAGGATATACGACCTGTGGAACCAGATGCTTCAAGAAGCTTCAGTGATTGAGGTCGTGCTCCATCTCCATCTCTATCTTTGCTATTCATTGGGCTTGGCGAAGTGGGCTTTGAGATAGTGGAGTTGAAGACTTCATTTTTCCTATACGTTTTCAACCTTTTCCTGTGAGTGGCAGAAGGTGCAGGGTGGCCAAATGTGTAGTGGTTGTTCAAAATGTTGAACAGTTGTTGCATATCTACAGGTATCCACATCAGAGGACTATAACATCTTGAAATGGTGCAGCTCATGTATTGGGCAGGTAACTGAAGTTCTAATTTGCTTAGCTTGCAGAGAACTTAGTGTTCTTAAAGTTTATGAATTCTTGCATTTATCTTTTCCTGTGCTGTTTTTCAAAATGAAGTTAATCCCCACACTAGCTGTAGATGTGCACAATTGGCACAGTTCCACTACATGTTTTATGTTAATTTACAAACACTTATTTCTGTATGTTATAAATTTGACTGGAAATACCACTTAATACCTCTTTTTACTTACCAAAATAGGTCACTAAACTATACTATTCCTGGCAGCCTGGTTTATGGACCTGTTTCTGGAGGTTTCTCTGTGTAGCATTATCTTTGGCTGGTATGATTTTGAAAAGGATTTTTTTTTTTCTTATTTGGTAATCTAAAGTAGCATACAGGATCTGCTTTAAATATATAAAATGACATTTTTAGGAAAAAAATGCTCATAAATATTTAAATCACAATTTGCCAAAGGATTATACTTCCTACTTCAAATAATACTTCTAATTTTGTTAGCTGGAACTTGTCCTAATCCTGCTTTGTTACTTGGGCAAAACTGCTGTTATTTGCCAAGGTGTTTCACAGCTACCCTCAAAGTCAATTACCTTATGGGTTTTGAATCTTAGTTATGATTAGAGGTGTGCACATATCTGCTTTCTTTGTTGTTGTCACTCTGTATTGTTTGGGGGTCCTCTTTTGTTTCCGTCTTTTGTGTCTTTGCTGGCAGATAAGACAAATCAAGAAGTCGGTATGGGAATGTATTCAGATTAGCCCGCACTTAATTTTTGAAAGTGTAGTGAATAGCAGAAACTGAAAAATACAGGTTTCAATCCTAGCAATTTTTTGGATAATTTCGTATTTTTTAAGTTGAAGGTATTTTCTAACATTCATTTGAATTGGAAAAAAAAATACTTCTCTAGATTCATTTTCTACATATTTCAGGATTTTTTTCATTAGATTTCCTCACTGAGACCTGAGCAGAGTCACATTTCCTCACTGAGACCTGAGCAGAGTCACAGTTTATATATAAAATGTTTGCATCCCAGAAGGTGTGGCTTTCTGCTTAATCATTTTTTCAATAAGTGTGCTCAGCTCAGGTTGTATATGTCAGTGGATGTGTATTTTCATAAACATTGAATATATCTGACTTTAAAATTCAGAATTATTTTAATAGGAGTGTGTCTGTGTGCCCTTCAATCTTAACTGTCTATAGTCTACAGCTTAAAAAAATTATGTGTTACCCTGCTCTTAGAAATTGAAGAGGTTCACTGTAGGAGAATGTCTGTAATGAACTAAACTGGAAAAGAACAGAAATTACTTTTCATATTTCCATCTTGTTCTCTGATTAAAATCCTCAATCTTAGAATATGACAAACCTGTTAACCTCACTTTATTGCAGTAAACCCTCAAACCAGAGAGTAATTTCACGTAAGTTTCTAAAGTACTTCATTGTGTGCTGAAAGTAAAGCAGCACTTTACTGACTCTAGGATATTGATTTTTAGGCAATAGAATATTAATATAAACATAGTTATATCTTTTAATTTTTATTGGTGCAATATATGAACTTTTCATGCTGCCTAAATGTGACATATGAAAATACAATAACCACACCTTATCTTTCTCTGGAATAAAAATCTCTTGATATCCAATAGAATTCCTACTGCTGAGCATATAGAATTTTAAAATCCTAAGATTTCAGAATGAAGGTAGATTATTTTGCAAATGTTGAGCTTCTTCTCACTGCGATAGCATATCTTACTTTATGATAACTGTTTCAAAGACAGAGGACCAGAAATGAAAACCTGTTCACAGGCTATTTCTGACCTTGCAGGTGATAATTATAAGAACTCTAAAAATAGAAATTAATAGAAAATTAAGAGAAAATATGTTTGAAAATAGAAGATATACAGTGAGTTTTTGGAAAGCCTTGTTATTCCAAAGTGGCTGATATGTTGCCTGTCTAGCATTACATTCCTACATTCCATTACTTTTTGGACAGTATTTTTCCATTCTCAGTTCCTAAAAGTATTTCTGTCACAGAAACTGTACACTGAATAGGTTGTTTAAATGCAAAACACAAAGCTATGTTTTCTTAACACTATATGTAAGCAATAAGTCCAGAACCTCAAAGGCACATGGGCATCAACTTTTCTGCTGAAGTTAACAGAGTGGTTAGACACTGACTTAGGTCTTAGAGTGGGATTCATCATATATACTTTAGACGTATGTAGAGGAGACCACTAACATTTTTATAGAAATCAACCAAGTAATTAATATGGTTAACTAAAAAAACTTCTTAAGACAGATAGTTATTCAAAGCATTGCTGAATGTTACATAAATTCTCAAAAATTAGGTTTATTCTGACAGAACAACTTTGACTAACATCAGTCAGTAGAGATCTTTAGAGAGTTGGAGAGATATATCATGCTGTTTGTCTCCCTAACTTCAGATTTATCTGATTTGCTTGCTTTCTTTTCTCTAGCCAAGGAAGGGAAACAGGTATTTCTTGGAAGCAGCTCAATTTGGCCTACTTTGAATGTCCAAATGATAGAATAATTGCCCCTGGAGATACCTGTTTCTCTCTGCTGGCTATGGGGAAGGAAACCTGAGTTGAATAGCTCAATTGTAGAAATCCATACACAGGAAATATGTTTTGGAAGGAAAAGAAGAATAAGGAGTACAGATACAGTAGAATTTTGAGCATTTTTGTAGATTTTTGTTGCCATTCAGCACTGCATAACAGTCATGTCACCAAAATGTCAAACTACATGTCAGCTGTTCTGTGCAGAAGCAAATGAAGGGCTGAATTATTTCCTGTGGCTAGAAATATGGGCTTTTTCTGGCATTTCTGCATACTGGGGACATGCAGAATGTCAAGATGGACAAGCTCAGTTGGTAATAAATCCATCAGGGAAAACGGAGTTTGCCTGAGGCTCTGTTGAGCTAGATAACAAAAAGGTTTAGAGCGCTAAGAATTGAGCTATTAATGTCAAGGCTTGTCTCCATAAACCTTTCACTATTCAACAGTTCTGTATTCTCTGAATGTTCTGGGTAGATATGGTACCTACCACATGCCTTATTCCAAATGCAGATGTGTTTGATACAGAGAATTGTTGAGATAATCTTCTCTGTTCAAAAAGTCTGTTCTGTTTGCACAGTATATTTAATCTCTTTAGCCAGAAGATTATGTATGTTATAATAAAGGTTTTACATAGAAAGAGATTTCCCCAAATATGGTAGAAAATGGCTTACACTGTTAATTTTCAAGATCAAATGAACTGCCCTGTTTAGTAGTAAAAAATAGACAAGGTTGTTATTCAGAGAAGCTACATGTATTTTCCTGGCCATTGCCATTTGAGATCTTAAAATGACTATCCAGTCTCTTCGGTTCTGTGTAGTTTCCATTGATGGTTTCAATTTGCATGTCAGATTAATAGCCTAAATAAAAGGAATTGATGTCTATATAGAACTCTGGAAAATAATTAAACTTGCAGTTCCATGGACATCTGGTTCTGTCATTTCTTTCCTTATTATGTCTATGAGCACAGACTATAACATATTTCAATATATAAAATATCTTAGGGTTTTATTATATACAACAGTAATAGAACTGGAAAAAACGTCTCAAAATAGTGCTATGGGTAAATACAGGATTATTCTTTATGTGATTGTTGATGCTCTTGCTGAGTGAGGAATTAATGGCTAGATAGAATGATCAGTAGATCTGCAGTTTGTCTCATAGACATGTACCTAATTTGGTGATAGAAGCTTGTGAAATAAATATCTCCTATAATTGAGGGAAAGATTCAGTCAAGACTCAGTATAGATCAGAAGTGTTATAAACCTTTGAAATCTACATCTGCTTTTCCTGCATATGCTATCCCCTATTGCAGATTAGATTTTAAGATGCATACAAAATAGTGTGGCATGACATACAGATTAGAAAAATGACAGATAGTTCATGCAGTTTCTCTGTTCCTTCTCATATTGCAATGAAATGATAGTACCAAGGAGAAAGGAATTTAGAAATACTCTTACAGAGCTAAAAGGTAGCAGGATTTTAACTATACTTAGATTCTTCGCAAACTTGATGATGACATATAATCAGAAAGCTCAGGTGTGCTGGAGAGTAGAAGAAGCAAATATCGATTGTATGAGGTCATCTCTTTATTACTGTTGACTACAGAATTTGTCTTAAGAATTTAATACTGGTACAGCATGGACACTAGAAGAGTACTAGAAAAGCAGAAATCAGTATCCTATTTCAGCAAGTAAATAGTTAATGTTGCTGTAAATCCTGTTGTTTAAGTCTATTCAGAGAGAAAAAAAAAGCGTAATTTTAAACTGAACTATTGGAATTCTTGCCACAGTAAAGAAGTATGACATGAATGTTCACCTAGATTAATACTGCTATTGTCATTTACTTCCCTATTTGGATTGTTAATTTTGTCCTCTTTCTATTTCTGGCTATGTCGTTCAGTAATCCCTCTGTATGCTTGAAAGCAGAAGCACTGTGGCATACCCAATAATCCAGAAGATCATTTGATTATTACTTATTATAAGGCCTCCAAATAGGTAGTTGCTCCTTTAAACCAGTTTTCTTCACGAGACATTCCTGCTTGCTGACAGTGCTTTGCAAAAGGGAATAGTGTTACAGGAAGTAAAGCCCTGTTTTTGTCATAGTTTTGGATGTTTCAGTTATCCATGTGAATTAGCAAATAGGCTGATTATGCTCATAAAACTTCAATTTATGGACAAGGCAGTGTATTTTTATCCTTTGTTGATCTGATTCTTTTTTCTTTTTCTTTTTTTTTCCCATTGGAGAACTTTTAAATGTTTTCATTACAATTTACTTCTAACATAGTTTTTCTGAATGCTTTGCTAGATAAAGTATAAATGCATAGCTTGAGTATCAGTGGACTTGCAATTTATTTGCTATTTTTGTGTTTCAAGTCTGCATGTGGCAGAACAGGTAAGGATTGTAGCACTGTGATTCCTTGGCGTAATTAGAAGTTGTTGGTATTCTGTTTGGCACAGTAATCATAGTTACTAGTTAAGCTGACTGTAAATAACTAGTTAAATAAAGTACAGCATAAACAGAAAACTACAGAGAGATATGATTTACCTGTGAAATTGTAGCTCCATCTTTCTTTCATAATGTTCTTTTCAATTACAGGACACATTAATATCTTTGGATTTCATATATTTTCATCACTTCTGAAAACGTGGATCACTCTTGTACATAATAACATAGGTCTGCCACATCAGGCCCCTTTTTTTTTTTTTTTTTTTTTTGCTAGAAATATTTTTGAATATCTCATTATCCTGAATATATCATTATTGTATCATGTGCTTAAAACAAGTTTGGAGGTGTGGCATGTAAAAGGGAAACTTCTTTCATTAAAAGAAGAAGAAAAGGAAAGGAAGTGACTTTCAGACTGTGAACTTCACCCACATTGTATGCCAGGTAAACTGCTGTGACAGCAGATCAAAGTGTTCCCTTTTACAAGAACTTGTTTTCACTTTTTTATAATTTTTGGCAAATGCTAGCCATTTGGTCTGAAATTTTCTACTCAATGTTTGCCTCAGGCCATTTTTGTGCTTTTTTTCATTTTTGTTTGTGTGAGTATATGTCTAAAAGTATTTTTAAGTGCAAAGGATAAGTTTTTATATCTTTCACAGAAGTCAATAGGAGTTTTGCTATCATACAATTCTGTATAATAGCAAGCCTTGTAAAATCATATCCTGGTCAGCTAAAGCTGACATTAGTGGACACACTGAGTATTTCAAATACTCATTTGTGAAAGGAGAATAACACTTCCTACCTCTCTCTCTCTCAAAGAATGGTGAAGTTGAAGTAATGCTTGTGATATATACGGAATTATAGCCTTTCTTTCAGTATAAAAAAACATGGAGAAAGTTGGCTTTCAAGGAAGGTATAAAGTCTCTGAGACTTTGCTTGTGCATAGGAAAAAAATGTATCCCTCTAATGGTTCTGTGATTCTGTAATGGTTTTAGCAGAGGAAGGTGGAGATTAAACTGCTTATAGAATTTGTTTTCTATGTAATACTATTGTGTTATTTGCCATGCAGTTTTTTGGACAGTTTTGAAGTCTAACATCCTTTAAATGATGGAAGACTTTCAAATATTTGTCTCAAAATTTATCTGTATTACTGAAGAGGCTAAATTGCAAAAGGTGTTTTATGAGGAGCAGCAGGGGATGTTGCCCAGCGTTCATTAAGTTTATGTTACTCTGTAACTAGGCGAGTTGTGATGTAAAGAACCAGTTGATCTAAATGTCAGGAATGTTTATTTATTTACTAAGACTAATGACTATTTTTTCAACTATATATTTAAGAGTACACTAAAACATAGGCTAGAGCATTTTTATGCTTAATAGGGAATTTGTACTGGATTCCTTATGTGCTTCTGTAACGTATATACCACTGACAGAATACAAATAAACAGGATATTGAAGGAACTGGAATCATGTAATATGGAAAAGAGATGACTGAGGGGGGAGAGCAGTAGTAATAGCCTAGTTCTAGCGTGTGAAAAGATGCTGTACAAGAAGTAGCCTTTTATGGCTAGTAGAGTGAACAAAAGTGCATTTGATGGTTAAAGTTAGGTGTTGCGAGAAGCTTTTTATTTGGTAAGACGATAAAGCCTTCAAGCAGCTTATCTCACTTGTTGGAATGAGCTGGTGGATGGTGGTAGCTAAGGTGCTCAGAATCAAAGCTGAAGAGTCTTTTACTGTGCGTTTCCAAGTATGCACACAAATGTCTTTTCAGGGTGACATATTTGTATCTGAACCTCTCTCAAGGGAGGACTGATTCTAGAAAATGATCACTTGAGGATCCTTTCAGCCCTAAATCTGAACTTTGCACTCTTAGTTGTATATTATATTAACATAGATGATCATGGTCAACGTGTGCATCTATTACAAGGGAAGGAAGGAGAGAACGCCTTTGCAGATTGGCAACTGTTTCTGAGATTGGGGAGAAACTGAAGTACTGTCCTTACTGGATTAGTGAGTGCTAGGTGTGGGGGGAGGGTTGGTGCAATGATGATGTCGTAACTGAGGATTTTAATAACATTTGAAAGCTTGCTAGTCAGGAAGGAGATTTTGGCTAGAATTTACAGTAGTTTCCCTCTTATTTTAGAGAACAGGCCCCACAATCAGGATTTCAAAGTATAGGAACTTAAAACTGTTCTCCAAGTAGTAGGGCAACTCCGATGGAGATTAGATCTGTCCTGGCAAGGATATTAAACAGGTGATTTTTGCACAGAAGTGACTTGTTTGCGTGAGAGGAAACCTCTTGGGATTTCCATATTTGGAGTCCTGTGTGAAGACTGTATTTGTCGAGCAAATTACTTTTGATAGCCCAGCATAAACTAAGTATTCACTGTAATGTCTATAAACCATATTTCTGATCCACAGATAAGTGGATAAGTGGACAGTAATTTTAAGAATTTGATATTTGCTGTATATTTGCTATAATTTCTATTTTGGGAAAAAGAGACAGTGAGCACATTTTTATTAGAACTCATTTGAAAGAAGTCTTGCATATGTCTGGAATATCACTTAAATTAATTGAAATAGTTGAAGTATTTAAAAGAATTGACAATTTGTTTTACACATAGTTGAGTTTCCTTTTATTTGAGGGATTATCACTTTTTTTCAGTACTTTAGTAACCTTACTCTGTATTAGTAAAGTTTTAGTATGGTCCCGTTTAAGGCATAATTTCCTCAATTTCTGATGTTTAGGAAAATAAACTCTCAAAAATACCTACCTTCCCTACTAGTAGTGTTTGGCTTGGTTGTCCTTCTGACACGATGTCTCATATTGGATTCTCTGTATCTGTCTCCTTTGCAGAATGGACTTCCTTCTCTTAGTAGGCAATATATGGAGAGGAAAGAAAAAGTCTTTTCCCATATTCAATGTGTTTCCCTCAATTTCAATCTGTTCAATATTTTCCCACATTCATTTTCAATTCCCAACAGTTCTAAATTTCCTGGGAGCCATTGGGGCTGTTTTAGGAATGCAGAGGTGGTAGCCCCTAACTACCCCACGAAATTTCTCCACAGGCAAGAGCTGGTGTAACCTAAGCCCAGCAAGCTGTAGCGTCATCAAGGCACTGATTTCTATTGAATTTGTCTCAGCTGGAGCCAGATTTCTAAAATTTCTCTCACAAAGATGAGATGCCTCCAGTCATCTGATCAGCAGTATCTTGCTTGGTTAAATATTAACTCATACCGAGTTCCAAATTACAGGAAAAGACCTGCAATATATATTTATACACACACGCACATGCGCACGCACACGCAGAGGTAAGAGTCTAAAAGATCAGCTCATTCCTAAGGAAGCACCTTCCTTAAGTGGAAGTTGAAGGATAGTCACAAACTGATATTTCACATGATCTCCTTGACTATAAGAGTTCAGGAATCTCTAGCTATCCGTTTAGCTATAAAACTATGTTGACTGTGTAGTCTGCAGAATATTTTCCTTTTTTACTTTGGAAACTGAAACATATTGATTTAATTATTGTTATGGTACATTAAGAGTCTGCAGGAAGAGTGATGAGAAACTTTCTATTTTTGACATCAAAAAGTCATTTTTGTTCAGAGCCCTGATAGTTATGTATGGAAGTACTGTGATTGAAAAATCAAGTTCATCAGACATTTCTAACCAAACCTTCATTGCTGTAGGGAAATATCAACAATTAATGCAAAATCTAGTAAGATCACTTCTGCCAAGTTAATAAATAAAACAAACCTGATTTTATTAGCTGCCAATTGTATGCAGAAGCACAAGCAGTCAACTGTGATACTTAAAATAAATTGGCATATTAGAAATGCTGTTTGAGAAATAATTATAGTCCCTGAAATGATTAAGCATAATAATAAATCTTATCCAGTTTTTCATGTCATTTTAAAAATCATTAACTTTATAAAATTGTTATGATTTAATCATATATTTGCTAGTGCTAAGATCTTTTTGGGTCAGAAAAAAAAAAGGTCTGCTTTCTTCGATACACCTTATTTGCAGATTGTATTCTGTTTGTATAGACACCTTTTGCACAAAAATGGTTATTTTTGTAATATTCAGAGTGAGCATAGCGAATAGAACTGTTCCCAGTCCATTCATAATTACACCAGTGTAAAGGAAATCCACTTAGCCGGTCAGCCACTTTACTTTCTTGGTGAATGTTTATTCCTACTGAAATAGATTTTCTAAGCACTGATCTACAGCCTAATGTACATGTAAGTTTGATGTTTAGGGTGAGTGTTGGCACATGTATTAATAGTGAAACATAATCCTAGAAAGAAGCTCTTGAAAGAGCATTGAGAGTTTCTTACACAGTGCTAGGTTGTTGCAGATAAGGTTTCATATCCACACCTTGTCAATTCTGTCCATAGTATCATATAGAATAGAAATATCTCTTTTCTCACATTTCAGAGTTGGAGGAGAGACCTTTCTTGACTATTTCTCATTTTTTTGTTTAACTACTTACATTTCTCCTATCTACCATTTAATTGTCTTACTTTTAGCTGTTGTTTTATTTTTTTTTAACCAACATGCTTTAAAATTCTTTCTTTTTTTTAACTCCTGTGGTCTTATTAGTTACATACATTATAAATTTATATTTTACCTGCAGTGCTATTAATTGCCTCCTTTTCTGTGCTCAACATATAGTTTATTTTACATTTTTAGTGTTTTTCCACCACCTTTTAACTGGATTATTTTTTATAGCAACACACTTTTTACTCGGTATTGTCAACACTTGAACGATGAAGCAGACATATTGACAATTTGCAAGAAAAATAACAGAGGATTTGGATAGCTTAGTTTCTGTAAGACTGATAACACAATATAACATCTTTCTGAAAGATGATTTAATTCAGCTTCTAGGAAGAAAATCTGTGATTTTTTCCTAGAAAAAAACTTATATCAAGAAATACCTTAATAACTTAATATCAAGGAATGTGGTTTTTGTGATTCCATCTAGATTTGCAATTGAAATCTATATAAAGGCATCATATTACATTATTTAATATTCTTTCAGATATACAATCACGAAGAACTGAGAATTATTTTTAAATAAAAATGGAATTACTACTGTGATTTTCTCTGCATTTCTTTGTTCTAAAAACTTTTTAAAGTTCAAAATATTTGTTTTGCAAAATATGAACTTGTTTTTTGTTTTCCTGTGCTCTCCCTTTCAAAGAGAGTTGCTCTATAGAAATGCCACTGAATGAATAAGAAATTGGAATTTCTTTCTCTTTAAATTGCAAATAGAAAAGGAAAAGGTTGCATGGATCTTTTAAATGGTGTCAGTAGATACTGGCACTTGCGATGTTCCCTTGTCTTAGAGAGAATTGCTTTCTTAGAAAATAGTGGATTTGTAGATTTGTACAACCTAATCTCTGATGTAGACAAATAGTTAGATTGCACTGTTCTTTGTTCACAAATTCTCCACCATGCCACTTATATAATGCTGCTTGTATAATAAAGTTCACACTTTATTAGCTCACAAGCACAACAAAACCGGCCATGGACTAGAAACAGAATGAACTTCATATGAAATCCTTATTCCCTGTGTCACTTTCCACAATGTTTGGATAAAATAAAAGGGTTAGGAGAAAAGGAAAAAAAAAAATTGTCTGTGCATGATCACACTTATTTTCAGTCTTACTGACACAATTCCACATCAAAATATCCTTAGCTATTGTGTTATGCCAATCCTCTGATAGCTCATTCATGTTTGTGTTGCATTTGTTTCTCTCTTGTTCCTTTTATTTGCCTCTGCACCGCATTAAGATTCAGAATTCCTTCTTAATATAGATTACTACAATTGCATTAGTCTTTAAGCATTTGTGTCAATACTTTCTAATGTGTTACTATAGTGCAGTATCTTTGTAAAGCAATTCTGGTCTCAGTTGTCTGTCTCTTTAGTGAATACTGCAGCTACTAGAATAAACACTGTACTTGAATTATTTAAGTGTTTTGAAAACAAAGACAAAAGAAATGCTGTCAGGCTTACACATAGTCAAAATGTTACCTTTTTCTAAGGGCCTGTATTCCTGCAAAATTATTTCTGTTGGCAGTGGCTGTCTTCTCTAAAGGCATTTAATATGCAAGGAGAACATTTTCCCCCCCTTCCCCCAAATAAAGATGTAGCAGTTGACTTGTATTCAAAGCTGCTTACAAATATGAATATTATAGAAACAGAATAACTGCAATTACAGTCTGTGTGGAATATTAATGTGCTGCTTTGCATCAAGTGGGCCTTTTTTATAAGCCCATTTTATAGGTGAGCCAGTGTAGATTGTTTTCAAAAGGAAATATGGCATACAGTTGTATTAATAAAACCTTGTTGCACATATTGCCATCTCGTAATATGCAATTAAGTACAGTTCTAAAACCTCAAGTAAATCTTACTGCAGTGCAAGAGCAGTAAATTGAAAACCACTGCAAGTATTTTGTCATTATTCTTTCATCAGTTATTGTAGCAAGCCTCTGTTAGCTATATAGATTTAAATTTTGAGGGTTTTAGTTATTGTAATTCTTTCTCATAACTGTGATGTATGTTTATTTTGCTTTGCACTTAAGAATTAGTTCTTTAGAGTTAATTCTATGCCATTTATAAGCACAGAAAATACAATCTTAGCTTCTTTATTTTTATGCATAGAAACTGTTCCAGAATATTATTAGCATTATCAGATAAACTGATAAAGGTAAGGATGATGAGTTACAGTAAATTTGGCTGGATGATAAAGTCTTCTCAGAAAATAAGTAACAGAATAGAAAGGATTCACATAAGAGCAGCAAATTTGGAGTCGTTTGTAGTCATCTGTTCTGAAAAAGAAAATTTTGTGATTTAAAGAGGAAACAAATGAGGGGTTATGCTGAAAGTATACAAAATAAGGTAGGATATTAAGAAGATAAACTGAGTCTTTTTTATGCTTTAGCACCCTGGAAAACCTACATGGTGTTGTATTGAAAACTGCAGGTAGGAAACTTGCATCTGAAAAAAAGGATACTTTTATTCAAAGATAATACTTAGTTTAGTGTCATTTCTGATCTTTAGATCCTCTTGCATAAAACTGCTGGCACATTGTTCTGTAAGGTAACAAATGCAGAGTGAAACTGGTGCTCTCTAATTGCCACTGATGTTGTTAGATTAACCTGTGCCTGGAACTCTCTAGGTAATTACTCTCTGTGAATAGGCCATGGAAATTCTGTTTTTATGAGCTAATTCTCTGTAGTTGTTGTTCCTTCTCTGCTTTACCCTTTATCTTTGGTATTGATACCACTTCAGGTGTATTTCTCTCCAAGACAGTAATTTTCAGCTAATACTACATGGTTCTCTGAAAATCCACATCAACTGGATCCTAAAGGGCGAATACAAAAAGTAGGTTGGGGGCAGAGAGATTCTAACCTTTATCTTCTTCTCCCCAAAGATTGGCAGAACCTGCTGCAGTTTATACACAAAGTCCTGAATGTGTTAAAGGATTCAGAAGTTGCAGTTGCTCTTAGAAAAACCCTAACTCACTGTTTCTGAATGTTTCCAAAGCTGTCTTAAGTATCTTAGAAGGTAAATGGGGCTCTTGGATGATAGTAAGGATGGGAAGACCAGATATTAGTGGAAAAAGTTTCGTAGCACAGTAGTCTCCCAGCTTCAGATGGTAGTTTCTTCTGGGAACAAAGGATATGGATTGCTTCTGTAAAAATATTTTGAGTGCTACCCAGCTGATCTCACTTTATCTGGTGAGAAATTGAGGATGAATATTTTGCTGGCCTTCTGACTCTCCATAATATTACAATAGATGGATTATAGGACACTGTTCTGCTAATAATACTTTTTCTATTGTTCCTGTTGCTCTGTTTCTTTGACAGTAAGGCTGTGTCTTAATGCCTTAGGCATTAAGAGCGAGCTATGGAATGAGAGGTGTTCATCCCAAAGAACAATGATTTGCAACTGCTGAGAAAAAAAAAAAAAGGCAGAAAGCTACCTTTGCAGGCCTTACTACACTTTTCCTTCATTAGGAAATTCACAAAGCCATGGACGGTATCTGCTGCTGTTAGTGACTTTGTTAGTTAACTCAAAGCCAAAGAAAAGCTGCAAAAGAAGAAAATCCATTGCATCCCATTGCTTCAGCACCAACAAAAGTTGTGTATACTCTCTGACATCCCTCTTGCTATTGAAAGATTATGGTATATTGGGAGAATTGCCCTTGCAGCGTCTTGAATTCTTTTAGCCCACCTTGTTATAGAGACCAGATGACTTGGGGATTTGTGTACTGAGAGATGCTTTTTTCTTTATGTTGTGGCTCCTTAGTCAACTTGCTTTTGATTTCTGCTTTTAGAGGAGAGCAGTCATTTTACCACTCTCACTCACGGAATCACATTCTGCTCCTCTTTTCAGTTGCTGAATGAATACATTCACAGGAGAAGTTATGTACTTCAAACGTGCTGTAAAAATAGATATAGCAAAAAAAAATTGGGATTTCAGATTCCGTATCACCTTCTTGCCAAGGCTCTCTGTGGTGTACACATTCAGGATAGCACTGAATTATTCTAAGGAAAGACTACAAGATCCTCTTATTGCTGTAGGTTCTTTTAGAAAGTTAGTTTTCTTCATGAAAGTCTTAAGAAGGAGTAGTATTTCACGGCTGAGCATGCTCTGTATGCTTTATGAGGAGAATTTCCTTCTTTCTCTTTATCACTGAGTCTTTCAGCTAGTCATTCAATGCAGCTGTTTTGCTGGTAAGATGTTGTCAAATGTCATGTCTCTGGAAAACACCAGCATAGAATTGACAGTGTCATTACAGCTAAACTTGGTGGAATTTGGCATTTATGTGGGATGGTATTGTTACTTCTGTGACCACACAGGAAGATGATAGATTAGAATGTGAAAGAGTCAAGTTCTAGAGATAAGACCAGAGGCCTGACAGCAGAATTGAGAAGCTTATGACAGAATTCCCAGAAGTTGCTTTTGTCTAATTACCAAGCTCCCTATTCAAGCACAAATTCAAAGTTATTCATTAATACTCTCCCTCACCAAGTTCTTTTCCATTGTGACTTTGAGAAAAAAAAATTCAAAACTTGTTCATTCATGTGAAGGCAGCAAAGGTTGCTTGGATATTCCCTCTCAAACTAGAAGCTTTATGTTTTCTTTGAGGAACATCTCCTAGTTTTAATTTTGTTTACCTTAAGAGATGCGTTCCTCCATGGTAGATGTACTTTTTCATAAGTTAATCATTTCTAATGACAGAATGGAAAAGAAATCCTTCATTAAGGTTTCTAGAACTATATTAAGATCTCTTGGACAGATCTTAATAGACAAGACAAAGGAATTCAGGTACATGGATTATGTATAAAAGGCCATGGTTCTTGGTGGCTCCACGTGTGCAGCCACAGCTTGATCCACAGCAATAATGGTAACAGCATCACCCACATGAAGGTCTAGTTTGAGAAAAGGTCTTACTTTCCTTTGAAAAAAAAAAAAAAGTAAAATTGCAGTCTGGAGCTTCGAGACTTCATCTGTAAGTGAGCATTTAACCCTGAGGTAATATCAGCTAGTTGAGATTGTGGAGAGGCAGGAGGCAAATACATAGTTAAGATGATTTCTTGTTTTTTGGGAAATTGCTGTGTTACTTGAGGGTAAGGGGTGGCAGTGGTTTGGACTGGTGCTTGAGGTGTATTCTGAAAATAGCTTAGAGCTAGAGATAGAAGAAAGAGATCCCACTGAGGAACAGTAGGTGGGAAAAGACTAGTTGTCCCTTAAGGACTGATGAATTCAAAGCATTTCAGTTCTTACTGGTCAAAGGATTGAAGACTGAAATTAGCATTAAATGAACTGTAGTTTCCCATGATGATAATCTCATCTCTTTCATCTCCAGTGGGGAATGTAAAATACACAGTATTAAAGAAGAAAGATGAACAAAATCAAATGACAAAATTTTAAACATTTGGAAACTGGAAGGATTAAAACTTTCCTAAAGCAATGACTGTGTGTCAAGAGAGTGTACAAAGACCTGATTTAGCTTTAAATAAGATAAGTCCAGTAGCAGAAGTAGTCAAAGCATGAGTTTCTTATTGATTGATTTGCTGTCAGCAGGGAAATGGAAATGGATGTATTGTATGGCTACTTTAACACCATTAAAATATAGTAACAGTAAAGTTGCATGTTTGCCTGTTCACAATCTGCAAATTTCTATTGTTTTGGAAGTTTTCCCTCTGCTACAGCATATATATTCTCCATAATAACGCTGATACCAGTAGAATTAACCCTCCCCAAATCAATTCAGGATAGTGAATCTATCTTCTAAAGACATAAGTTGAAGCATTAAAAACAGGCTTTTTTTTTTCCTGTGACTGTTCACTTTTTAGTAGCTGCTATGATTAATATTCTATGTGACTATACCATCTAATAACCAGGAATTACTAGGTGTCAATTGCAGTGTAACAAAGATGAACTGTACACCTCAATTTTGATAGGATTCTAATTTTTTTCTGATGTTAATGATTCAATATGTAATGATTTTCTGTCATATTTTGTTAATGTGTTTCCTGCTGTCATCTGAAATCATTTTGAAGACCTAAGGGCCCTGTATTTTTAATATGAACTGTTAATATAATCTTTTAGTATTTTCTATTATTTGCAGTGGTTTTAATACTGCTTAATAAATTGAGTAATTAATCTAAATTGCATTAAATGTACAGTTTTATATCTGTTTAACTAGCAAAAAAATGCAATATCTGAGAAAAAGAGGAATGCTGTTGTATTAGTAAAGGACTTAAAGAAGTATTGCCACATTCTTTTAGGTATTACCTAATGTTAATTCTTAAACTGAATTAGTTGATTACAAATAGCTATCTATGCAAAATGTATTCCGTGTTTCAGAATTGTCGTATCTGGTCCATGCTTGAAAGATGCAAAGATGTTTCTTAATTAAAATAGTCTTGAACAAAAAAATAAAGCATGTGTGTTAAACTGAAGCTCAGCTCTCCTGGAAGTTTAGTCATCTTCTGAAACACTGGATTTTTTTTTCTAATTTTTCAAGACAAATTTGCCATAATGACAGGCACTGTACCTAACACTACAGTATGATGGTGTAGTAAATCTGACAGGACCTTTTTTTTAGTTGATTTAATAAGAGGCTGGTACCTGCAGAAAGAACAGAATCATCCTGGAGAGCCTGTTCTGGTATCATTTGCCTTAATTCTTCTGCTATAATGCTAATTTTTATTTTACACAAAAGCTCTTGTGCTGTTTTAATGGCAGTGGGGATTAGGGACTATTTTTCTGTAACCTTCTTGAAACTGTATTAAGCTCTAAAATTCTTTACGTTAATTCTAATTGCATTTTTAAACTGCTTTTCACAGAAAGCAGCATGTACTGTTTAAAGTTCTTAAAAATTACTAATTACTCTGCTATTGCAGTTCCTTCCATAGTTATAAGGTGAAGGTAAGGAGCTTTATATCTTTTTCTTCAATCTAGAGACTCGATTATTTTCCACTTTTTTTTAATCTCCCGCTGTCGCCCCAAGACAGTATTGTAGTGAGAAGATAAAAAAAAAATAGTGTGTTTTATTCAGATTCAAAATTCAGGAGTGTTAAAGAGTAAAAGAGGTTGTGGTAATCATTGAAATGTAGCCAGCTGTGTGTTTCAGCATGGTACTGTTTAACTTTTAGTCCAGAGACATGGTCATGGCCATGGGACACTCTATCTGATGGATGTGTTTTTTCAGAGGCAGGAGGGAGAAGAGCTGAAGAGGTGGGAATTGGGGTGCAGAGGGGAAGACATGGCAGGGCAGTTCAGATGCTGAGGAAGATCAGGAGGAGAGGTTTGCTGATGCAATTTACCTAATACTGTGACTAGCTGACGGCCGTTAGAGAACCTTTACCTTAGCTGAACTTTTGTGGAACTTTCTGGGGAACGTTTTTGTGGAACTTTGTGGAAATACTAGAGAGAGTCCAGCACGGGGCTACAAGGATGATCAGGGGCCTGGAACATCTGCCCTATGAGGAAAGACTGGGGGAGCTGGACCTATTCAGCCTGAGGAAGAGAAGGTGAGAGGGGACCTGATCAGTGTCTATAAATACCTCAAGGGAGGGAATGAGGAGGATGGTGCTGGCCTCTTCTCCGTAGTAGCTATTGATAAGACTAGAGGAAACGGCCACAAGCTGAAGCACCAAAGTTCCACAGGAACTTAAGGAAAAATTTCTTGACAGTGAGGGTGACAGAGCCCTAGAGCAGGCTGCCCAGAGAGGTTGTGGAGTCTCCTCCGGAGATCTTCCAAACCCACTTGGATGCTGCCCTGTGCCACGTGCTCTAGGTGACCCTGCATGTGCAGGGGCGTTGAACTGGATAACCTCTAGAGTTCCCTTCTAACCTTAACGATTCTTTTTTCTATGGTATGGATTTTATGAAATTTAGATTTGAACCAAAATTCAGCTCCATCAATTATAAGTACATTCCTAATTTACATCTATGTCACAGAATGAAACACGATTTTATTACTGAAATTATTTATACTTTGATTGACTGATAGCATGAAACTTTTTATGCAGCTTTAATACAGTATTCATATGAATAACTATCTGTTTCTGGAAACTTAAGTTGAATAACTTTCATGAAGGTTCCTTTATGCCCAGAAATATATTGGCATTCTTCAAAACACTTATCTTTTAGATTTCTTAATGCAGATACTCTTTCAATGGGCTTTGCTCATTTGTTTCTGACTTTGAACATACTTTGAGTTCTGATGGGGCAATTGTTTTAATGATTTCTGTGATTGGTCTTTCCACTTCAGAATTAGATTTGTATGTTTTAAGCTGTACCCGCAGTTTGGGTGCAATAGTCTCCTTTGGGGAACTGAATTAAATATGGTATTCTTCTAGTCTGTTTTTGGCTTAGTTATAGAGAGCTTTTGGGGTTGGCATAGCATGGCCTAGTATATTTCACTGGTAATATCATTATTCATTTTTTTCTATACATTCTTGCCTAGATAAGTTTTACAATTCTTTCTAGTTCAAAAATTGAAAGAAAAGTATTTGGCTTCTGACAAGCGATTTGTAGTTTAATCTCTTTCAAGTTTGTATTTTTTTCAGATTCAGGTTGCTGCAATTTTGATACAAAATTGGAGAAAAATATTGTCTTCAACATGCTATTTCCAAATGCAGCAATTTTTAGAGGTACTTTGGGCATATTAGAGGGCTAGGTTGTTAATTGCATATCATTGCTTTTCATCACTAGTGCTGCAGTGACCCATACAAGCCCTAAACAAATGTGCTGAACCTCTAAAAAACCTGTCAATTTTACCCTGCTGTATTTATGTAATGTTGTGAAAAGAAAAAGGCAAACGCGTCCACATCCCTAAGTAATTTCATTAAATTATTTTTTGTAACTTTCTTTTTCCTTTTTTTTTCCCCTTAGAGCATCTGTGGATGGGACTGTCCAGTTCACTGTATTTTTGTTTTGGTTATAATTATGCTTAAGTAGCCCATTTGGCTCGGAAGGACCCATATTGTGATAGAGACTCTATTTCATATTCTTTTCTGAGAAGAAAGAAAAAAAAGTATTGCATGCTTCAACTTGTGAAGGATGGCACTGATTTTTTTCCTATAATATATTACAGAAATAACATATATGACAGTTCAGGTTTATGCCTCTCAGATTGGAGGGAAATTGGTTTATAAAGTCCTATTACCTCAACAACAGGGTTCATACTTTGTTTTTTTTTTTTTTTTTTTTGTACTCTCTAAATAAGATTTCTTCATGGCTCATATTTTAGCTTTCTTTAACAGAATAATGGGTGTTAGAATTTGTCTTCTAAGGCTGTGCCTTGGTTAAGTTGCTTACAAGGCAATTGCAGTTATGATTCCTGTTCTAAAATAGATTCTGAGCACTTTACTAATATTATATTTAATTTCTTACTGTTTGTATTGGAAATCATATTGTTGGATAACAATAACATTACTTAAGGAGGCATGGGAATTTCTTGCAATTCAATATATAGTGTTAGTAACTAATTACAGATGACCCTGTTAAATGATTTGTGGAGGAGACGATACATAGATGTCTCTGCAATAAGCATCTTTCCCTTGGGTGACCGACTATAAAGTGCTTGTTCACATTGCTATCATCAGAAATGCTTCCTAGGCTATGCCAAGTTACAGTTTCTGGACAGATAAAATTTTTGGAGGGATCTTACTGTTATTTTTGAAACCACTCTACAGTGAGGCTGGCTGGGACTTGCAGAATGTTGCAATGTTGCTCAAAACTGTAATCATGGCACACCCCGTAGCTACAGATGCATTTAGTCTGAGAGCTTAGCTGACATTTTCTCTCCTCTGGATTTTAACTTTTTCAAATGTTAATAATTCCTTGACCCTTTCTGCAGACAAGTTTTATCTTGACTTGAAAGTAGAGCTGTTGAATCTTTTGGAGTCACTTGAGGAGAAAGCAATACAATAAATAAAAATGACTAACCTGGACTTTTGGATCCTATTGAATCAGAGAATCTGAATCTGAAAATGGATTTTTTTTATATATATATATGTATATTTAAGCATGTAAATAAGAAATTGCAGATGATGTAAATTTTGCTTTAATTACTGAAAAAGGATGTACCTGAATGTGAACTTTCATAGCAGGTGGATATTAATGTGCTTAATAAAGATTCTGATTACTGGAAAGGATGTTAGGGAAGAGTGAATTTAAAAAGAACTCAAAAAAACATTAAAGAGAAGTGCTAATTAGCAAAAGACTAAATCCTGAAAGTAATGGGTAACGTAGTTACCTTTTAGCCAAAGACACTGATGTTGAAAGTTGGAATGAAAAGATATGCAGTGAAGTCTTTCATCCATGCCTGTCTTAAATATTTGAGAGATGCTTATCCGCATGTTTTCTAACTTATAATTAATTAATTAGAAATACTCTCTTTTGTCCTAGTGCATGCTTTCTGATAGATGGTTGCATTTGTACATTTTAATGATCCAAATAGTGGTTACTTACATGGGGGTGGAACATCCAGTTAAAAGATTTTGCTTGTCACTTTGATGTAAAATGCCAGTTATCCCAACATATGTGCAGCACTCCGGAAGATATATTTGTCTTATCTTTATAATGTGAGCACAGCAATGAATCAACTGAATAGCGATTTCTCAAAGGAAAAACAAAGTGTCAAGATAAGAATTCCCTGTGAGAATTAGTCATCTTTGTTCGTGAAATTGAGAAGGAGAAAGAGAATATACCACCACCCGAGGAGACAGTCATTCTTGAAGCACATTTCCACTAGCCTCTGACTCAGGTCAGATGAGTAGTGTGAAAAAAAAATAGTCTGTACACATGGTGATGTATGAGAAGAAAGTAATATTTTCAGTGGTGTTTTTCTTGAAAATCTAAGTTTGTCAGCATTACCTTAACAAGCATACACAATTTACCAAATGCCGAGCGGGAGAGTTCCAGACAGTCATTTCTTTCTCATTTTTTCGTAGTGGTGATTTAGAAACTTTTTTCCTAAAAGTGTGGTGCTGTCAAATACTTCTTCATTTAGTGACTTGTTTTCATAACAGTATAGTTGTTAGGACAGCGCTATTGTTAAATTACTGAAAACTGAATTTCAGAAGGCCTCCTCTATGCAGGGAAAGTGAGTGCAGAAACGTTTTTTCATTTCTTTGAACACTGATGGCTGCATTAGGCTGTCAGTGCCTTGTTATTTCGATCCCAGATCCACATTCCTCTTAGTTTAGGCAAGCCCTTTCAGCTGCAGAAAATGAAGACAGCAAATTACGGGACACGCTGAAATGCAGTGAGTGACTGAGTAATGAAACATAATGTACCTACAGCCGTGGGGAGTGTTTTCAAGTAGCAAACTTTGATTCTGTTAGCGAATATCTTAGTATAGAAAATGCTAAATATTGAAGATATTCTCAGAGGTAAGATACCCATTTTGATTAACTATAAACTCCCATTTAAATCATAACTATGTGAGAATACTGTCATTCTTTAAGGGACAGAAACGTGTCTAAAATTACATTTAAAATTATGTTAAATCAGATTGAGATATTAGTAAGTGTTAGGAAGTGATTGCTGGGTGCCAATGGTGCCACTGATCCCATGGCTCTCCTGCATCTTAACTTCCTTCCCACAGCTTTGTGCTCCTTTTCTCCACTGCCAGCTCCTCCTATGCAAACACCCTGACCCTAAATATTTTTCCTCCATTGCTCCTTTTTTTTTTTTTTTTTAACTATACCCTGACCTGTTTCCCTGACAATATTATCTCATCCTTATATATTGTGATAGTCTGTGTTGAATTATATTATGTGCTTGCTCAGGTCTTGCTGGCCTTGCGAGGTTGTTCTCTCCAAAAGGTTTGCAATATTCCCTTCATCTCTCTGCGCAGTTTGGCTCTTTCTCACATAGCTTCGCCTTAGCCCACTGTAAAATCTCTCCTCTTGCTGTCTGTAACTGTTCAAGTCAGCAGCTTCCACTGCTGTGTGCCATGGCCGGCTTCTCATGCTGTGTTCGCATCACCTCAGAGCTGAGCCCACTCCTTTTCCTGTACTGCTACCACTAACAGCTTCAGCGGGTTGGCACATAATCAAACTGTCTGCAAGGCCTTTTTTCGTGTGTGACATTAGCAAAGTAGTAGTTTCATTTGCTGCATTTCTGAATGAAGAAGCTGTCTAACCAGGGAGAAGACAGAGAGCAGTTTCCAATCCTGCTTCCAGTTCTCCCTTCTATGGAAGCATTAACAGCTACACTGACATGTAGTGAGTTTTACCGAGGGACTGACCAAGCTGAAAGCTAACCTGACTTAAAATAAATGTTAAGTTGCAGCCAGACCCTTTATTTTCTCAGATTCAGTATGCAACCCCATGAACAAGCTCTGGCACAAAGTAGGAATGGCCAACAATATAGTGGGAAAGGGGAATTTCTTCCAGAGCCTATCTGGAACCCTACAAAATTGAATTGCTCCTAGAGCAATGGCATAGATTGTTTTTATTGATTATCTGAAATTTCCTAGAAATCAGTGCAATAGAGGAGCATAACTTCTCACAACTGAAAGCATTCATTTTAATAAGTAATTCCTTAGAAATATAGATTACTACAATATCAATGAAATTAATTAAAGAGGGAGAAATGCTTGTGATCACAAAGGGGATAGTAACTACTTGTAAGTGAAAGAGAAGGAAAGCATTAAACAAATGTAATAGACAATTTTTTAGGGTAGCAAAAGCATTTAAAGGCAGTGGGCACTAAACTCCTTTCAAGCATAAACAGATAGCATGTATCACTAGAAATGTGTTTTGAACAGTAAATGGCTTAAGAACAGTAGAGAATTTCTTTCAAACTAGTATTCTCCTGTTTTTGTTTTATACTGCTGTTACTGTGTGCATATAACTTATTTAAAGTTATATAAATTGGTATGAACCAACAGTTAGGAAATAAAAATATTCTGTGTGCAAAACTTGTACAATTGCTTAGGATATTTTGTGTCTCTGGTTGAATAGCCTAATCTTCGAAAATTACATCTACTATTCCGTGAAGGTTACTTGGGTTATTTCTGTGTTTTCCCCATCTTATTTTTTTCCCAAATTTTGCTGAAAACCTAAACTCCAAATCTATCCAATAAGACAAGAGTGACTTGGAAACTTTCACAGGGGCATCTGGTAAGAGTTTGGTTGTTACTTTGCAAACAGAGGAAGTATAATAAAGGCCCAAGGGTCCAGAACATAGACTGCTTTTAAGCATCCTGACTGTCAGTGCTGCTTGAATATTTAAACAGTTTTCTTTAACATACTAGTACTGTTTTTTAAGATAGCATTGCAAAGAGGACAGGTCAGAGAATTTCTTCCTTGCTATAGGATGCAGTGTATACTCTGTAACATGTACCCTGTAATATGGGAAAAATGGAAGAATTCATTGCAGCCAAAACTTTTGAAATTCCCAACATTCTGAACTTTGTGATGTAAGTATGAGTTATGAGTAGCAGATGATCAAAACTGCCCTGAAGGGATTTCCTCTGCCCCTTTTTAAGATGTGTATCCACCTTAACTATAGCTCAGTCCTATACAGGTAATAATTTCAAACATGAGATTTAATTTTGAAAAATCAGGACAAGTAAAAGAACATAATTTTAAAGTTTAAGCTCAAAATTGAAGCTATGACAAAATGCATCTTACTGTTAAGAAACACATTTTCAAAAGTCGGGTGAGGTACAATCAGCAAGGACTGATCTCATAAAAATAATGCTGAAGGATAAAAGATGGTGCAAGACAGTATCTAGCCTACCCATGAGGCAGGAGCCGAAGACCAGATACACCTTTTCCTGAAGAAAGTCCGTGAAGGTCCAGCTACTCAAAAGGCTAAATAAATATTGCCCAAAGAAATGTCAAAAGCTATTCAGGAAATGCCTCATAAGCTTTCCCAAAGCAAAATAAAACTCAGCCTGTATGAACAGCATATCCAAAGACTGCCAAAAATCAATAAAAATGATGGTATTTACATGTGTTCAACTAGACAAGCCCCAATTCATTTCATATGCCTATTTTAAATTATAGTCAAGAGCTGCCACTCGCTGTATTTTTGTTGTTGTTGTTGTTGTTTTATTGTGTTTTTGTTTCTAAATAACTGAGTTCAATTTTGGCTCTTTTTGGCCTTGAAATACACACTGAGATACAGTCAGCTAGCTTAAAAATGTTTAAAACTTAATTCTTAGCTTTATTTAAAACATAATTTTAAAAGAAACTCTTAAGTGTTTTATAGCTGTTAAATGCTTTGAGAAATCTCTGGTCAATTTTAGTTGGGCAAATGGAGGAAGTAAGTATCAAACCAGGAGGAAGCAAGCATTCTTTAGAGAAGGACTGTTCTGGACTTATTGGAAAAAAAATCAGCATTTTTTGATCAGCAAATCAGGAGCTAGTGGAGTACAGTCTGTATTAGGCATTATAAATGCTCTTTTTAAAAAAAAAACAGTTTTATATTAACTCTGTTTCATATTTATGCCATTTTTAAAGTTAATATATTTTGGCGTGATGGTTTAAGAAAAGGTTTGCTTTATAACTGTGACCTTCTGAACTTTCTGGATGAACCAACTGTATGAGCCCTGTGTACAGCTACTCACTTACACACATTGGTAAGTAACAGGAATAGGCTTGTTATAACTGTATGTGCACCATTAGATAACAGTTCAGGTGTTTCTATATTAATTCCATGGCATAAATGTACAGTGGTAGTAACTACATTGAATAGTGCTACAAAAAAACCTCTAACAAAACATGTAGAGACACATTTTGTTCAGATTAATAAATGGGTCAGAAAGGTTAATAATCCTTGAGCCATAAAATGTTTTAAGCCGATTTTTACTGGTATTGTGAAAGAGTATTTCAGAGTGAGTGCATTTGTCTCCTGAAAAGAATAATCTCAGAAAATGTTGCCTCTTTGCCATCAGGCTTACCCTTTCTATTCCTCATCACTTCTATACGGCTGAAATAATTTTTTATAGTGCAATTTTCAGAGGAAACAGAATTAGCTAGCCAGTGATTCCTATTATTCATAATTAATTCAATAGTTTATTAAATAATGAGTCTACTTAATTTAGGTGGCAGTTTTCAAGACATGCTGAAAGTAACACAGTTGCTCAACTGTTTGGAAAAGCCAAGGGAAATATAAATACAAATATAAATATAACTGCAGATTTTAACATTGTTTCCCAAACTGTCATCTAAGACAGTGGGCTACAGAAGCACTTTCACATTATGCTTATGCATTGCATTTTCTTTATTCCCAGATCCTGGATGTATGTGACATTACCCAGTATGAGAATATTTTTTATCTCTTCATGATTCTGGAACAACTTCTTCAAAATGAGACAGAAGAAAGTAACATTTCAAGCTCACAGTATGATGGGGAAGAAAAAAACAAATTTATGAAGAACCTTGATCAAATTATTCTTCACCTTTCAGATGAATTCCCTTTGTTTTCTTTATATTTATGGAGAGTGAGTGTTCTTTTGAACTCAGCTGAAATACAAATTGATTAAAAAAGCCTACTTTTAACAGAGCATTTGTTATGGGAGTGTATTGGAAAATGTTTAAACCAGACAGGACAATTGTCATTATTGTACAACATTTACTTTAAACTACTATCCCGTAGAAACAGTTTCTGAGATAATGCAGTTTATTTCTGATTTTAAATATAGAAAGAAATGTAATAGTTCAGGTGTCATTTTGAATAAATACCGTTTCCTTATATTGGAAAACAATATAGTGGTGTTTGCCTCCACAGGCAAAAAGGGCAACAAGAAAAGCTATTTCAGGTGATATTTAAAATAAGCACTATCAGCTTCTATGTCTAGACATAATGAGGTTTCCAGCCTAGGCAGCCAAATAAATGCACATCTTTTTAAAGAGTTATGGGGCTTCTATGCACTTTGGAGACATGGGTGGTTGGCA
The DNA here is from genome assembly GCA_034781795.1 of Crypturellus tataupa. NCBI lineage: Eukaryota > Metazoa > Chordata > Aves > Tinamiformes > Tinamidae > Crypturellus > Crypturellus tataupa. The sequence goes on along the minus strand of JAWLRI010000700.1, from coordinate 2,995,132 downwards.
GTATTGGTAATAGCAAGTAGACTTAACACCTGGAAAAAGTAAGGTGATGCACTAAAAGTGATGTAGCAAAGACTGCAGTGTGGTAATGGAATCAGAAGCAAAATAACTATATTTTTGGTAACTTATTGCTATCAATTCTTTTAGAACAGTCTTAGTTTCTGGTTTAATGAAAATAATAGTTTTCTAAGCTAAATAAAGTCTGATACTTAATTTCACAACTTTATTACTTTTACTGTGTACTGTTTGGCTATTGTTCTGTATGCACATGCAATAGACCTGATTTACTCTGAGCTTACTAATGATTCACTTGAATAAACTGAGCCCCTTTTACGATTACTTTAAGCCTTTGCTTCTAAGACAAATGAGTATTGATAAAATTCCCTTTGTGTTTTAGGTATTTTAGCTGATTTTTACATTTTTATTTCTGTGGAATGAAATTATAGGAATAATTAAAGTTACATATTTTAACAGAAATCATCATAAGCATAAAAGACCTTTAGAATAAGAGTTCAACAATAGCTTAACTGATCCAGACTCTTTAATAAATTTGGAGGATAATTATTATAATGAACAGCATTTTTTCTAGCAATTAAATATTTTATCTTCCTTACTCATCATAAATATAAAACATTTTTGTCCTTATCCTTCCAGTTGCAGTTTTGTTTAGATTCGTTTTTTATATAAGTAAAAACCTCTGAAGCAAAGCTCTACTGATACTGTAAAAAAATGATCTTGTTTGAATTTTATTTATTACAAATAATTAACCCAAGTATCCTATACAAGTAAAATACATTAGTGTTTGCAAAACAAGTTACTGTCGAACTGGCTCCCAAAAGAGATTCTAATACTTGCTGAGAAGTGTTTTGTCTGTGTCTTCGTGTTACACTTGTTAATTGCCTTCTCTTGGCAAACCTCAATAAAAGTCTGTTTGATTTGTAAATCAGGTGGATAAGTATACCTCAAAATTCATGCTAGAAAATCTGATGAATTTATCCAAATTAAAGAAAACAAGGCTAAATGAACAGAAATTTAAGTTTGGCAACCTCTTAAGTTCAGGAACTCCTGGGTCTTTTTGTTACTGTTTTACTTACTTTCATTTGCTTGAGGTAGGCTGCCAGTTTACTGATCTCCATGCACCATACCTGAAGCAGTGCTGAAAGAATGATTATAAAGTGTGAGGAAGGGAATAAACAAAGGATATTAGTATCTAATTGTTAAAATAGTTCAAGCAATATTCAACATTTTATTTTTTAAAAACATCTTCAAAGCAATGGATCAAAAGAAACAAAAATGAGAGAATACTATAGTCCGAATAATAGAAAAATATATATTGTTTTGAGACTCCTGTTGTGAAGGAGTAGAGTCGGAACCAAAGATTCCATACTAGTGTGTATTTACTTATCTGTTGGCCAATTAATAGTTTTGTATCAATAAAGCAAGTCAGGAGAAGAGGGATTCTTTGCAGATAGCAGTGTTGTCTCACCAGCAGCCTCTCTAGGCCACTAGAGGAGCATGTCATGTTGCTGCGAGGAGAAAGTGAAACTGTTCCTTAGACAGGCTTTACAGTGTTAGGGCAGGGTTAGAGTTCTGCTTCAAACACCATTTAAGTCTTCAGAAACTTAGGAGCCTCTCAGCAAAGATATTGTGAACTGATCACTTCAGATCTCCCAGTCTGTTTCACTACAAAATTGCATCATACAGTTAAACCATGTTGGCAACTATATCCCTAACTATATCCTTTGGTGATAGCTATAACCTCTGAAACTCTTTTAGGCAGATTGTTTTATGATCTTCCAAGAGATTTTTCATCAAGATGGGATTCACCTCAAGATGAAGACATAGAAATGGAGACCTCTGCATGTAGATATTCCTGTGGGGTTGTGAAATACCTAATGCAATCTACTGGGGCTCCAGCTGCCGCTCCCAAGGAACACAGATCTGTGAGACCCGTGTCACAAGTGCCTTCTGCATGTGGATGTCTAGAGAGTGATGAGAGCTCCTTTTCCAGGGTTTCCTGTTTATCCATTCAATGACATGCTACACTCAGTACACAGGATTCTAAATCATTTTTTGAGAAATCTAATATTTTCCATTCAGCAAAGACCATAGGTACCATACCTCCTCTGGATTTGGGATTCCTTTGTCGAGGCCAGATAAATAAAAGCTGATACTGAAGTAGCTACTTAGTAAGAATTTCAAGACTTGTAGTAAATCAAAGCCCCTTCCCTCAGTTAACAGGTTCTGCTTTTCTTTTTACCAGGCCACACTGCTAGCCCCTCTGGTGTCATTTGCAAACCTGATGAACAGCCCCTCTGCCACCCCTCCAAGTCATTGATGTTAAACATGACATGTGCCCGAAAGGCCCCTTTGGTATCGTGCGTGTCACAGGTATCCATGTAAAGGATGACCCATTAACTACTACTCTGTAAGCCTCGACATCCAACCACTTTTTTTTTTCACCCAGCTGGTTATCCATCCATGCAGAGCATGACATCCTAACTTGGATACATGAATGCTTTGTGGAAAGTCTTACTAAAGTGGAGGTATAGAAATTTCACTGTCATCCCCTATCCACAGACAAATTCATTTTTATCATAGAAACCAATTAGGTTGGTCAGGCATGATTTACCTTTCGTAAATCCATGCTGGCTGTTCCCAGTCACCTCCTTCTCCATGTGCTCAGAAATATGTTTCAGAAGGAACCCATGAGTTTTCCAGAAAGAGAATGAAGGCTGACTGACCTACAGTTTCCCATTTTGATCTTTTGTCCCTTTTGGGAGATCAGTGTGATATTTGTCTGTCTTCAGTCTATGACTTTTTAAAATGATAGCAGCCTTGCAAAGATAATCACCAATACTATCAGCGTCCCTGGATGTAGCCTGCCTGATCCCATTGACTTGCAAGGACTTGAGTTCTTGCAAGTAACCCCTGACTTCATCCTCATTACTGCTGTTAGTTTCTCTCTTGAACCCTTTTACTAAGCACTGAGGCCCGGGAGGCCTTGCTGGTGAAGACTGAAGCAAAGGCGGCATTGAGTGTGTCAAGGTTGTGTGTCTGTTGTCGCTGCAAGTTGGATGCTTTCTGAACTCTTAATTTGCTGGACAGCTACCTGTCAGTTACACTGTGGTGTAAACCGCTTCAAGAGTCCCCAGTAATTAATGTAATGTATTGTAGTTTATCTTTGCAATTCCTAAGGATCTAGTCTTGAAATTTCAGAAATTTCTCACCAAGCAGAAGTGCAGGAGTTCTCCAAGCCCCCTGACTGCAGTGTAGTACTGCAGCTGAGCTTTTCCTGCAGGAAATGTCCTCATTTTGTGTTTATGCTGTTGGTTTCTTCTTGCAAAGCGTAGCTCTTCAGCCTTCTCTTCATTAAGCCATTCATTTTCACTTCCCTTCCCTCCGCCCATCAGATTTGTGATAAATAACACCCAAAACTACCAAGTTAACTGACTAAGAATTTAAGGGTCAGAGGGGGAGACATGTCTAATTTTTCTTCCAAATGAGAAAAAGATCTGTGTAAGCAAACTTGTTTTGTAATGTGAAAATCACTTAGGAGAATAACTGCAATGCATGAGTTAAAGAAATACATGTTAGTCATGTATATCACTGGAAGTATTTTTGACACTTTCTTCACTTATTAGTTTCTAGGAAAGTTGGAAAGGGTATTAGTTGCAGATTATGCTTAACTCATTTTACTGCCAAATTAATGATCCTGTTCTGCCCCAAATGCCCTTGTGATTATTTTGAAATGAATTAAAGCTTTTCATTTTTAACACAGAAAAATGTGGACAGCTGGAGGGTTTTGCTGCATTCTGTGACTAGACTGCTTGCGAATTTCGCATCTACCATTATTGCTAATACCTTCCCTCTCCTCTTCAACTTTCCTTAGGCAGGGCATATCGTGAGTTTATCTGCACCTGCTTGGCAATCACAAAGGATGAAGTGATGAAATTGTGTGATCGAATTTAAAATGAGACAGGAGGCTCTCTCATCTATTCTACTTGAGCGTGATGCTTCCCCTGAATGAGAATGTTTTGTTCGTTTCTTCTTTTTTTCAACTTAAGAATGTAAACATGATGCAGAAAGAAAGCAGCTCCCATAGAACTTCTACCAAAAGAGTTTACTCCAAAGAGTAAAAAAGACTGAAACAAAAAGCAGACCAACCAACTTCATATATGACCTGGTTAACGAGCCTCTGTATTTTTACTTTCTTTTTGTATTTTTATTCTGGATATATTATTTTACAAAATATTTTGAGGAAAAGTGCTTATAGTAACCAAAATATGGAACCCACTTTTAGGCTCGGTGATAGAATTAATGTTAGCAATACTTCCAATGAAGATTAGAATTTAGAAATTAATAGATGTATATCTTACTAATTTTGAGACTGATAAATCATTTTACATAATGGGCTACCAATTTTTGATAAACAGGAATATATCCATTTAATATTCTGTGTCCCTGGTCAGATCTTATATTTTTCATGTACTTTAACTTCTTGTCTCCTATGATTCAGTCTTTCCAAGCAACATTATTTGTCTTTATGTCCTGTGAGCTGTTTTGATAATATCTTTCTGATATTTTGATTCTTGGAGAGTCGTAATCCTAGCTGTGACTGTGCCCGTTCTTTTTTGTGTGATTATATCTTTCCTCCACCATGCTGCAGCTGCACATACAAAAACACCTTATGTTGGGCTGAATACATTATGCACTTAAGTTCAGGAACTTTTTTTTTTTTTTCTCTTGCATTAAGATTTAGACGTACATCTTTTCTTTCAGGAAAAGAAGTAGCTAAACTCCTCTGACCTTCCTGTGAGGACGCTGAAAGCGATGGTTCAGCTGCAGTGAGTCAGTCGCACATTCCTGCAGCGCTGTTGGGTTCAGCGTGTGTTCAGCAGCCGCAGCCAGAAGGCTGCAGGGCACCATGATCCTGAGATCAGGATCAAGAGCGGCCGTCAGCAGCAGGACGCAGTCCGAGTAGTGACCTTTTCAGGCGGTAGCTACAATTTCTTCACCAAGCTGATAGCCTGCTATGATGGAATAACTGGCTGGGTGGGCAAGGGGAGGGCAGGGAAAGTTGTCTACCCTGAATTCGGTAAGGTTTTCAACACTGTCGGCTTCCTAGGCAAACTAATAAAGTACGGGCTCGATGAGCTAACACTGAGGTAGACTGAAAACTGACTGAACAGCAGAGCTCACGGGGTTGTGATCAGTGGTGCAAAGTCTTGCTGAGGCCGGTAACTAGCCCAGGGATCAGCATGAGATCCAGTCCTGTTCTACTTAATTCACCGATGACCTGGATAGTGGGTCAGAGTTGGGACTATTTATCCTGGAAAAGGCTGAGGGGAGATCTTATTAATGTACTTAAATATCTGTAGGAAGGATCTAAAGAGGATGGGGCCAGACTCTTCTCTGTGCTGCCAGTGACAGGACAAGAGGCAACAGTCACCAGCTGAAACACAGGAAGATCTGTTTGAAATGCTTTTCCTATGAGGATGACTGAGCACTGCAACAGGTGACCCAGAGAGGTTTTGGAGTCTTCATCTTTGGAGATATTCACAATGCATAGGATCCGGGGCTGACTCTGCTTGAGCAGAGGAACTGGACTAGGTGATCTCCAGATGTCCCTTCCAATCTCAACTGTTCTGTGATTTGGTAGTTAGGAGAAGAGGTCTGTCTGTGGCATTTCTGATTCCGGGGTTTTCCTTTCCTGTTTGTATAGTTTACTCCTCTCCTCCCATTTTGCCCTTTCTCCTTTTTCCTTTGTAGAAGATATGTGTTATTTGACCTACATACCACCTAGGTGCAAGGTGTTAAATCACCTTGATTTAACACTGTTAAATCATGGTGATCTGTATGGCTCCTCACGAACTGCGTTTTTAAATCCCTTGATTCAAAAGGAGTCCAGGGAAGGCAGTAATAAGGGTGTTCATTCTTTTGCCCTTGTAGAGAATTGAAGTAGGTAGGTCACTCAACCACATGTGGAAAATCAGGATAAGTTCCCTCATTTTTGTGGAGCATTTGAAACCTATTCCTTGCACCCCTCTGTCTTTATTTACGTTAGCAAATATAGACATTAGAAGTTGTTCTGTAGGATGAAATACTTGGTGCAAGGGCTTTCTATCTATCTATACTGCATGCATTTTTGAGGGTTTGCTTCAGTCTGGATTTACTCTGCTCTTGTGAATTCAACACACATCAGCTGCTGGAGTGCACGGACACAGTCTTGAGCACATACTCTGGTTTCGCTACATCCGAAAGGAAATGAGTCTGTGTGCTCTGAGTCTGCTGTACAGTGAGAGCTGTGAACAGGGATGATGATGAGACTTGCTTCAAAAGGTGTACAGCTAAAATAAAAGGCTAATGTGGACGCACCACCTGAGTGCTGTGATCACAGTATCAGACCTTTGAGAAGGGACTAGAAACCAAATCTTTCCATTGGAAGCTGAGTTTTCTGTTAATTCTCTTTATAGTCAGTCTTGAACTGTTTTTCTGCTGGCTTCACAATGAAAGAGAGTACATCTACCATTAGAAAATTTTAGCTGTACTTGGTGAGGGAAAACCTCAGAGCAGCGATAGATAAGGATTTGAGTCTCAGGGTGTAATCATTAAGCTTTTTTAAAAAGGAAGGTGGAGAAGAGAGTGGAGGAACTTTTTGTAACCTACAGTACCTAGAAAAAGAAAAGGAGTGATCCTTGCTCTGTTCTTGAAAGAAAGAGAGCATGGTTGTGGACAACCATGTTCAGGAAAGAAATTCTGACTCCCTATTCATCATTCTGAATAAATAGTTACATCCTCCTTTATAAAGCCTCCTATTAACTAATGCTAAGCAGGACCTTGCTAAGCATGTCAGCATTGAATGGCTCCCTGATAACTGTTTTACCTGCTGAAGTTCTGATTCAGAGGCATGTACAATGTTCATCACACCACCCAGGCCTGGTCAAAGGCTACAGATATACTAGGAAAGTCACCAGTGCTAGGGCCTGTCCTCTGGCCACCAGGCCAACTGGCTGTGGCCACTTGGTGAAATTCTCTTAGTCTAAAAAGCAGGGTTGTCGTGTCCAAGGTTCCTGTTAATGAATAGTCCCTGGCATGTGTCAGCACCCAGACTGAGATAGAAAGAATCGTTCAGGTCAGTGCTAATTGGCCTGGGCTAAAAGTGTGCCAGAACTGCCATTCTGAGAGCTCACCACTAAATATGAATCGGTTCTGTGCCCTGACAAAAGTAGAGACAAAATCACATTGGTTTCCAAGATCATGAGGAGACTGAGATGCATTTTTGTGCGGACAGTCATGCCATCAGAAATATGTGTTGTGGTTTGTCTATAGCCCAGGTGTGACAAATTTACAAGTTCCATTGCAAGATTTGTGCAGAAAGAAACATTACCTAAGATATTCAAAAGGCCTAAAGAGGGTGTCAGAGGAAGTCATAGAGGAAAGAGAAGAGCAATGTTTTACTGAAGTGATAAGCCACAAGGCCTGAACTCCCAGGAAAGAGCGTAAAGGGAGCTCTCAGTAAAAGGAGCCCTGAAAAGCACAACCGGTTTCTGAATATGCTTCCAAAGTGCACGGGGTCCATCATATTTACTGTTGCACATATACGACATAAGTTGCATTGCATATGAGGAGTCTTTTGCAGAAGCTTATCCTGAGCTAAAACCTTAGTGTACTTGAGATTGCTTTCTGCCTGGTGGTATTAAATTTACTTTTTCTAGGACTTGAAAATATCTTTTGTGGCAGACGGTACAACTTGAGATGGAACAGTGCTCTCCCATGACCTTGAAGGACCAGTGTATACTGGTCCTCCCTTCACTGTTCCCACGTGAAACTGACTTCAGAGAGTAACTGGAGACGGCACAGAGCCAGCTGATTACCAGCGTCTGTATCCATAGCTGATTGGATAATCCTGCGTGTAATTAGTTAGACTATTGGCTTATTTAGCAACTGCGCTTTGCGTGCTTTTTTGAATAAGGTGTTGTATCCGGGACAGCACGGTATATAATTTGTATCTGATGCTCAATAAAGGGTGTTTGATATGAGACACCAGAGTTCGTGCGCATCATACGCTGCAGTCTACATTACCTCTCTAGTTATTATTTTTCTTTTGACTTCTTTGTGCTTGGTTGTAATTTGTAACCTTTCTCAGTGTACTCTGCCTGCTTGTGTTTGAGAGTGTCACTAACAGTTGCTACTCCTCTCCCAAATTACTCATGACAGCATCTGACTAAGTTAGTCTTAAGACCATCCTCTGCAATACACAGAATAACTGTCTACAGTCAGTTCACTATCGTTTGTCTTGCCCTTATGTAAATCCTTATGTAAATATTCCTTCCAAATGTAACTTGACCAAGGACAACCTTCAAAAAAATAATACAAAAAAAAAAAAAAAAAAAAAGACAAATCACCATGGTGATCAGAGATCCCTGAGGAGAATGAGCCAGCCTGGGAGACAGGATCAGCAAAACCAGAGGTCCTGTTATAGATGCAGGTTCCATCTTCAGCACCTGTTTAAATCTTTGGTGACAGCACTGATCCTATCCTGACATCAACTCTTGTGAGTTATCCTAAAGGATAGTGACTGTAAGTGGATGCAGCTGACAGTAAAAGAGTTAAGACTCAGGGGATGGGAAATCAATTGGAAAAAGAAGAGAATCTTCTTTTTTTGACCTTTAAAATGAAAGCGTTAGTTGAAACTGGGTCTCACAGTAGTCGCTGGAAAAAAGAATGTTTACAAAAATCTGTTGGAGTTCTAAAAGTTACAATAGAAAATATCTGCTTTTAAATAAAGGCTTTCTCCTAAAGTATCTGCATCTGGAATACTACAGAAGGGAGAAGTTAAAAGTGAAGGTGAATTCACTGTGCAAGAAATTTGGAAGGTAAACAAACATAATAAGTAGTGACAAGTAAAATCATTTTTCACTTCAGCCCCAGAAGCTGAAACTCCAGAAGTGGGTTGCTAGTAAGAAATATAGTTGTATATGTGACTATGTTAAAGTTTAATATAGAGTTGAAAATACCGACTTAACAAACTTTGATTTAATTCAAAACCATAATGAAACTTTGAGAATACTTATAATCTCTACAGTTTCACAGATTCATACATTTTTTCCCCTTAGAATTCTATCTCGGAATTTCACTTAGTTTTTCTTATTTTCACATGTGATTTTGTAGTGGTACGTAGAATTCGGAAGAGATATGCTCTTACTATTCAGATGCTATAGTAAATGAAACTTCCATTATTTGAATTGATGAACTGATAATATGTTCCAGCTGAGTGATCCTTTCTTTTCTCCATTACAGATTCAGATTGCAGGAGTCCTTCCTTTAGAATCATGTGTGTACTTAAAAACCAAGAATATACTGAAAACTACATTAGAGAAAGTACATTTCACATACCTTGAATGAAAAAACAGTGCCATCGTTTTTTCCAGGAGTGTCCAGTACCCCACCTTTCAGAAAGTAGGCAGAAGAGAAAGAGAAAAAAATTGTTGTTTAAAAAGAAGGTAGAAAATGTGACTGTGGAACAGCTCTAAATCAAGACTTGGAAGGCATAATATTTACAATAGGGAGAGAATGCTATTTACAATAGTAATTTATTTTTTTGCCACGATATCATTTTGAAGTAGGAAATTCATAACTGTATTGTAAAATATAATTTCTTTACTTTTTTCAGATTTATATATCTTTTGTATTGTTTCTATCTGTTTCTGTCTGATTTGGTGGCCATAAAGCATTCTTTTCACACGGTTAAAGCTTGTAGAGCTTCCTTGAATTACTAGACTTCCAATATCTACATTTCTTTTTGTCTCTTAGGTTTGTTTTATTTAGAATTTTATGTATATTCCCAATTCAAATTCTACAGACATTATTTACATTCCAGTTAACTTGTCTTATTCAAAAAATCATTTCACAGCTGATCTCCAATGTAAGAGCAAGTTTGTTTCAGTATTTTGTATTCCAAAAAAACCTAAAACTTCAAGTGACTTAGTAAAGGACTAATATTAAAGGATTTCATTCAGCAGACCAGATTTCATTAAGTATAGAGCAAAGTTGTTCAGACAAACGTCAACAAGAATTCTGTAGAAAAAAATATTACTCATTAATGAGTTGAAAGCCATTAAGATACAAACGTTTGAAGCAGTAAGCTGCAATTGTATTGGAATATAATCCTCCGATGTAGCAGCTCCAAAGTTTGACTCTTTCTAAAAGCTTTTCCTAATGCTTCACTGATTTCTGTTTCCTACTCAATAAGTTATAACATAATTAGTGCAGAACCTCGGGGTAGAGGATCAATCTTAACTTTTTAAACTATTAATCTTCCTTTCATATTTATTCTTTCAGCAGTGTTCTTTCTATATAAGATGCTGTGCAGCATTAAAAAAAATGCTGAAGGGGAGGGGTGATGAAGGGTGGAGAAATTGCCATCATTATGCAAACACATGAATTTACTGATATGGACAGTCTCACAGATGTCTAAGTTTTATTTAAAGATAAGACTGGTCAGCAAACAAATATTTTATTGAATGAATATTTTAAGTCTTTTACATTAACTTTATTACAGTAAAAAAATAAAGCTTGACCAAGAATAGGTCACTCACCTGGAATAAAAAAGTTCAAGTTTTCGTTCTGCTGCAGTTGGATAAAGCAAGGTCTTGAACGTATTTCTCTCGTGTTATGCTTGCCTTAGCTTACTAGTTGACTGTCATTCTGTCCCTTTTGCAATTCACATATTTTTAATTTAATTAAGTTCCGATTAATCTGGTATTTTAAAACCAATTAAAAGTTCTACTCGAACTTCAGAAAAGTTTCCCGTGGCATGGGGGGAGGGGAGAGAGAGAACAAGAAAGAAAATTTGATAAAATCTTACCCTTAAAAAGACTCATCTTCAACATTCAGAGGTTAATATTTCCCGCCTCCCCACAATGTAATTTTTTAAAAGTTTCCAAACAGCTCTACTTAGTTCTGAAAGGGGGGAAGCAGTTCACTACTGTAAATCATGCTCGGCACTTAAAGATAATTTGTAGAGCAATTAAAATAGCTACAAAGATTTTATGGCATGCAATTATGTTTCTTCCGTCAAAACATCATTAGGAGGAAACTTGTTTACCCTTGCAAGTAGAACTTGTTAAATATAAAGAAAAATGCAACTTGCAAGTAATAAAGGGCAGATTAAGGGACAAATTAGATGCCCAAGGAGTCCTTTTGTAGTGGGGATTTTGTGTGCTCAGCTTCATTTTTTCTAGCTTTCACTGCAATAAAAATACAGAGCTCAGCAAACATACTGAAGCACACATAGTTGTTGCCAGTTGCAAATGCAAAGTATTGCATAAGTAATAAATATAGAAGGTCATATAGTTAAGTGAAAGAGCTGTATGTACTTAACTTGTATATTCAGTACTATGTTGTGACATTTACCTGTTTTGTGAACATATAGGTGCTTATATGTTCTTAAGATCTTAGGAGAATTCAAGTTGGAAGGAACCACAGGACCCCTCTCATCCAACGTCCTGCTCAAAATAGGAACAGCTATGGCACGAGCCCAGCTTGTTCAGCGATTCATCCAGTCAGGTCCTGAAGATCTCCAGTGATGGAAAGTGCATAGCCTTTCTGGGCAAAATGCTTACTCTTTGGCCTCATCAGGAAGAGAGTTTCTCCTTACCAAGTTTGAATGTCTCTTGTTTCTACTTACACCTGTGTCTTGTCTTCCCTCCATGCACCACTCTAAAGTGCCTGGCTCTGTCTCCTTGATATTCTCCCTACAGGTGCAGGCAGGCTGCTGGCAGGTCCCCCTTGAAGCCATCTCTTCTGCAGGCTGAACAAACCCAGCTCGCTCAGCCTCTTCTCACCGAGCAAGTGCTCCAACCACCAGCCAGCCTAGAGGCCTCTGCTCAACTCGCTCAGCTTCAGTGACGTCTTTCCTGTGTTGGGAACACAGAGCAAGCTGCAGTGGGCAGATATGTGGTCTAACAAGTGCCAAGCCAAGGGGCATAATCCCTTCCCTTGGTCAACAAGGCCATGGCGCTTAAGGACTTCAGCTGAAAAACAAACTATACACAATACTATGCAATTGCATAAATCATTCCTCTCTACATCCTGATGCTGATGAGGACACAAGAAGAATGAGGACCAAGAGCAGAAATGGTTATTGTTTTAACTTATTATTAACTTATTATTAACTGGAGATAATAAGTATGTCTTATGGGAGAATGCTAGAAACTTTAAATTGTCTAGGCTAATAAACAGAAGACTTAGGGAAGCAATGATAACAGTTTTCAAATATATAAAGTGCCTAAATGTTTCACGTGATTATTTAATTCTGATTCATATGTAGTACTTTGAAGTTTACAAAATTACTTCCATGAAGCAACATGACAGAACTTAGTTGTCAGATAGAGCATCTTCTTGCTGAACCAAATGTGATTTAAAATATTTTCTAAAAAAATAAGATTTAGAACACAAACAGAACTAACTCATACTCTGCTAAAGTGTCAGAAACTTGAGCTATTAGCTGAAGATAAAAATAAGATTGCAGAAATTAATTTGAGGTGTTAATTCTGTTTACACCATTGATGTAAGAACAGGTGAAAATTGAGTGAGAATAAGGTCAGGTTAGCAAAGAAATGTCCAAATCGCTTATTGGTTTTAGGCACTCTCATGTTTTAGGGAGAAAATGGAAGATGGAAGAGAAAGCTTTGCTTCTGTGTTTATTCAATAGACTGTTCAAAAGTGGTAGAACTTGTGTCATATTTTTTTCTGGCCAATGCTCCTGGAAATAAACAGAAGCAGCAGGACCTGGTACTGAACTCCCAGGTGTCACTGTTGAAGGTGTACTTAATTTCTCATTTCAGGCTTAAATTGAAAAGTCTGCTACTTTGACTGATCTTGTTTTCTTTTTGGGGTGAAGCAGACCAGTTCCTTTAAACTCTGCAGATAGAAGTAGAAGAGGTTGGTAAGTACTTAATAACTTCAATAATAGGCCAGACTTCTACACAACTTTACTCAGATGCTTATTCGTTCTTCTCGGTTGTGTGGTCATCTCTTGCTAGACAGTACCAATTTGGGGCATAGTAAAAAAGATACGTTTATGCCCTAAATAGCTCTGAACCTAAAATTAAATTTAACTCATCAGTATGGCAGAATTAGGAAAGTAGTTGTACCAGCACCTGTCAGAGTTATAAAGTAGTTTCTTATTGTAAATTTTTAAATTTAAAAAGTGTTTTGAATTTAGAGGGAAATGTCTAGAGGGCAAGTACGATGGATTAAACCATGTTCAGGTTTAACTGCTATAATAATAAGCCTGGAATTTGGAATCAGGAAAACATGATTCTAAAGTAGCATTTCAAATCCTAAGGGGTGATACAAACACACACACACACACAGAAATTTTGGATATGCATACAATAAACTATTCCAGACTGAGTGCTGATTCATCTTTGCAATATACATAGGTTGTTGCCCAAACATTACAACCTTTGATCTGCGGAAGAGCATCATTAATAAGGGATGCAGAATCCATTATGATGATTCTATGATTCAATGATTCTATTCTCACTTTCTCTTCAGCAGCTTAGGGTAGTTGGAATATTTTATAGCCAGCAGTTCTTTTCTTGTTAATATAGCTTCCCTTTCATCACTGGGTTGCTTTGGCCCATGAAATGTTTTGTGTATATTTAGAAGTATTAGTCTGAATTTCTTCATTTGTTTTTGTCATTTTGTGATCAAACTTTGTGATCAAATTGTACAGCTTTTTAGTTGTACAGTGGCTGAACACACTGACTATGTTAGTTGTCTGTATTGTCAAAGAATATCTATGGAAAATGAGACTAATTTCAAGAAATTACTGTGCTCTCAGATTCTGGAATCGTCTTCCAGCTGTGGTAGTGCCAGAGACTGGACATCCTCAGTTCCTTGTCTGGAATGTAACACACCTTTTGTAACCAGAAAAGTTCTCCAATCCCGAGTCTTGAAAGCCCCAGAGAGGTCATTTCCTCACTGTATGACCTGGCACCATGAGATCCCAGTCTTCTCAATTCTCTGGTCAGCCCAGTTCCAAGGGTTTCAATGGAATATAAGCACACTCACATCTTAAGGAACTAACTGCAGTTACATATTTTTTGAGTCTGATTGAAGTACACATTAATTTTGATAGACTGATAAAGGACAGTTTGAATGAGCCATGAGTCAATGAATGACTCAATCTGGGCAATTATCACAGTAAATTTCTCAGACAGTTTCCTTACTGTGTTTGATATTAGGTTGTAGAATCTTTACTGGGATCTCCTGGTATCTTTAGACCCTTTTCCAGCAGTCATGTTTACCCTTTGGACCAACCTCCTTCCTAATACTATGTAGACTAGTACAAAGCCGACTTTCTGGTTTCCTAATCTTCAGTTCAGCCTTTGAATACTTCCTCATCTTGCTATTTAGGCTCGGGCGTTCTTCTCCCATTCCTTTGGCCTTGGTTTGTTCTGGCCAGGACCAAGCAGTTCCTGTGCAGTGTCAGCTGCTTTTCTTGCTCCCCTTCTCTGTGCCTCGAAGTCTTCCTTCCATTTGTTCTCAAACTCTGTGCCTGACAACTCCCATTGAGATTAAGGGTACTCAGACATGTTTGCAGGCCACAGAAAATCTACTTGGCCCAAATGCTCCCTTTTTCAAATTTAGCCTTTTAGATAAGTTTAGATGAGGTGAAAGAAATGTTAGGAGACCTGTTCTGTAAAGTTTTCAATAAGTACCTCTATTTTTAAATCATCTGGTAATTTCTGTGAGTGAAGTGTGAGGGGGAAAAAAAGTCTTTTTAGCAGCAATGACATTTTATGATTTGAATTAAATACAATTACCTTAATCCATTTCTCTGCAATTAGCTAGGTTTATCTCACTGCCCTTTTAGGGGAACTCTCTGATCTAAATTAGGAATGCACACTCAAATCTTTCAACTGGTAAAGCTATTGTGGCAGACAGAGCATAAGTTATTGGCTAAGAAAGGATTGGACGATCAGTATTTTGGTGGCTCTTTTTTTAAAGTAATAGATACTACATCTTCCAATAGTCTCCAGTTGCATTAGTAATAAAAAAGGACTTTTTTTTTCCTGTGTCAGTCTTATGATTGATTTATTCTCTGTATAACTTCAATGACCTGGTAATTTCATGACTGAGGGAAAAATTATTCTCAGCTCATTGGTATATTGATTCAATCTTTCAGCTGATTTACTCATTATTTATTTTTAATTAGCTGCACAATACATTACCCCGGTAATAGTTACATTTTTCTCTGTTAAATCAAAATCCATACATATTAAAGAGAATTCTCTCAAAATACATCATTAGTTCAATGTTTGTCAGTAACTCAGCCATTAACTTAGTTATTTAAGTCATTCTTCTAAATTTCTGCCTTTGTCTCCCAAAAATCAACTGGCAAGATGATTAAAAGCTAGTAAGAAAAAGTGATGTGTTTTGAGGGGAAGATGTACCCCGGCTAAATAGAGAGCAGAGAGAGCATGCTTGATGGTGTTAGTCAGGGACTTCTAGTCCAGTCCTCACGAGTATGTGATAAGTTGTGGCAGTTTTAACCGAAGCTCTGAAAATTAAGATACTCAATAGCCAAACTTTCTTTAAAATTCAGTCAAAGCCTTTACCTCCAAATGGCCGGCACTCAGACTCTCTGAAAAGTCTTCTGAGCTGCAGGGTGACACAGGGACTCAGCTTAGGCACTAGGGAGCCTTCTTCTCTGCACCAGAAACAGGGCGTTCTCAGAGGTTCATTGAAGACGAATTCATTCAGAAGGGTTAATGACTATCAGAAATCTTCCCCACACTTTGGTCCAAATGGAAAATGTGTTTTTATTTGGATACCTTAAGATAAGCCTAGCATAACATAGACACTGACCTCTTGCAGAAGAGCTCTTCCTTCTCTTGCACTGATGTAGCTGCAGCATTGCTTCCCTGAACATCTGTAATCCAGTATGTGCACAGCAATCTAAATGTGGTTTCACCAGGTTGTTGGTGGAAAATAATGCTTCTCTATTCTATAAGCAATACCTTCCCTGATGTATATTAGATTCCTCTTTGCCTTTTCACCAGAGCCTCCTATTGACAGTTCATTTATCCCGTATTAATGGGATAATACTTAACTTACATACAGTAACTTACTGTTCCTCTGTGGTTCTTAACTTAGTATTTTTAGCAGCACTATAGTATATTTTTCCTTTAAGAATGCAAACATAAGAATCTGGACACCTGGCCTAACACAATACTGAGCACTGAAACAAGTCCATGGTGTTCTTCTGATACGCTACTCCTGATATCATGTATCAAGTTTATAGGAAATATTCATTGTAAAGTGTTCTGATTTATTATCCTTCCATAGTAGATATTTTAAGTTTGTAAAATATGCAGTGAAATTAAATAAGATTTTCATGAAATTATACATGCAATAACATTTTGGTATGAGTGAGATATAACCATTTTAGTTCTATTTTGTTATGTGCATTGATCCTTTACTTATGCATTGATTGTATAGTCTTTTTAAGCCCTTATATTTTCTTGTTAATATTTTAGTCATGCTTCAATATATTTATGAAAAAATATGAGAACTGAAGTACTGAAACTTCCTATAGATGCTTTATTCTGTGGGTTGTAAACCTGTTATAGTAGGGAATGCAATTAAAAATGTATTTACAACATATTTAATGCTCATTGTGAAATAAGAAATTAGAAATATGTCAGAAATAAACAATATTGTCTCCTTCTGAAAAGAAAGAAAATAAGAAGAATGTGAGTAGTAGGAAAAAACAGATGCCTTCCTAATATAAGAGGTAGAAATACCTTCAGTAGGCTGAGACCAAAAATCATGTCCTGGGAAAGGGAGGAATTTTCTGGTACTTTCTTCTTTCTGTAAGACTAAGAACAGATTTTTACTTGAATGTGGTAATGCTTAAACTGTTCCCCCAAAACACTGTAAGGCAGTATATTTCTCTAATAGTGTGGTATTTGAAAGATTTGGAATAATTTGTAGATAAACATAATATATTCCTTCAAAACATTGCTGTAGATTGTGGAGTCTAAACTGTATATACATTGCATAAATTTTCCCGTTCTAGCCTCGGTTTGGAATAATTTAATATGGTGTAAATCACAAAACAAAAATAACATTTCAATTCAGGTCCCCAAACTAACATGTGAGTTTACAAATAGGATCTAAAAATAATATTTAAAGATCATTTGTGCATCAATGGCAATCAACCCATATGTTTACTTCTAAATTCTAAGGCTCCTCTTTTGTTATTGCTGGGGAACAGATGCTGCAGGGTAAGCAGTGGGCATATTTTCTTGATAATATTGAAATGTGTTTGGAAAATTCAAACTAAAAAAGGAAAGGTCTTTTTTCTCAAAAACTTTTGTCTTCTTAGTCTTAGAATATGCACTTATCATCAACATCTTATTTCTTAATCTTGTTTGCATTCAACCTGGGGAAAATAATAATCTTTGAAAGGATTATGTGATTTTGGTTCCAAACATTTCCAACATATGCCACCTGGGATGTATCATGATTATTAGAGCAAAACTCCTCCACTTTGAAAGACTGACGTTTTTTCCTTAGCAGACTGAGATAGGAACAAGTTTAATGACAAAAATCAGAAAAGCCTAACCAATTGGCCTTTACTACAGTGAAAAGGTTTTCTAGTAGAACAAATAATCTTTTTTTTTTTAATGTTCTTTGCAGTGTTGCACATTAAATGCTTCAGAACAATTGCAAAACTGATGTTCCTGTTTTACAAGGAAAGCACTCAGTTGATGAATGCTGTGAAACAAGTGACAAAGGGACAAAAACCTTAAAAAATACACTTCACATAAAAGTGCACATTATGAAACCTTGCAAAATAAAAACATTGATAAGTTTTTATTTGTGTCTTCCACAAGCAAAGTGGTTTTTTTAGAAACATATTCCTTTTTGTGTGGTTTGTTTAAATTGCAGTAATATTAGGCATTCAGGATTTGACAGGCTCATATGTGAGTAGTTTTAGAAGTTTTATTACATCAGAAGTTAATTCAGGACAAAGGACATTACTGTCTCCAGGGTTATGGTAAGTGTGTGCCCAGTACACCTGTCTTCTGCAAAACCATTTTGCTGTTGAATAAATGTGTTAAACACAAGGAGCAGGGAGCAGGGTGGAGTTCCACCAAACAAACAAACAAACAAACCAACAAACCACTTTCAATTCAAGACAGAATCTCTGCAGTACCCTTACATATCTATTCAATTGTTACATTCCAATGATGCATGGCATTTAGGGAAAAAAAAAGCCTTGAAATTCATTATCTACATTAAGTCAGATGATAAGAAAACTCATTTATTCATTTAACTTTTTTTGCTTCATGACAGGATTATATCTTAACAACTATATTATTTTTTTGCCTTTTCTGATGTAACATGTCTAATACAAAATGACTAAGAGAAAATATAGTCTCACAAAATAAATCTCTGTCAAATAAACATAATATTTTTATTTCAAAACCTTTACTGGGATTCTTTAAAGTCCATGATTACTGGAATCCTGCTTCAATACTCTAAGTTTTCTGATGACTCACACATCAGATACCTTTATTCTTAAATTTTTAAACACTTTACCGTGTTGATAACTCTGTCTCTGTTTGATCTGTGATTTACTTCCATTCTCTATGCACCTACTTTCTTTTTTGTTGTTTCTATCATAAACGCCTCACCATTAACATCTCTGTGGAAGCTGACTTTGAGGAATTAAGAGGACAAGAAGATTTGGGAAGTAGTGGAGAAGGTAGATCTGCAGCAGATTCGTGGTGGAGGTGGCTGTGGTCCATCCTCAACCTGAATAGGAAGCAGCGGATCCATCAGGTCTGATTGCAACTCCCCTTGTGCTCCTTGACAAGTACCAAAGGTGCAGCAAATCACTATGGCTAGTTTCCCTGAAGGGGATGCAATAAAACAGTATGGTAGTTAGTCACAGAAGATAACTAAATGGTAACAGGCTTAAATGAGGCCTATATTTCTCTAAGCTGGGACATTTTGTCCCTGGGTGGCACAGTCGTGACTCCACAACAGAGAATGTGTGAGAATTTAACAGAAGCAGGGCTACCACTAAGTAGTTGTCTCTCATAATTACTCGTGTTTTTTTTTACCGTAAAAAAAAAATCAAAGAAATAAACAAACCACCAACAAAAAAAAAATCCTGTCCCACAGGATAAAAAACTCTTTTAAAAATGCTGCTAACACCTATGTGTTCTTTTAAAACGTTTTAAAACAGAGATACCTTTCCCACTAGAATTGTTTTACAACTTAATTTCCTGTGAAAATATTTTGTCTGCTTCTTATTCTAATTGCATCTGCCCCAAAGTCAATAAACATATAAATGATGCTTATTTGGTATTCTAAATCCTAACAAACTCTACTTTCAGAACAAGGCTGTTGCCATATATGGTGATGAAAACCCGGATGAAGCATGCAGGCAACTTACAGTGAAATACACGCGCAAGAGCTCACCTAATTACCTTCAAGAAATCACTGTCAGGTTTTTACACCGTAAGGCGTAAAACGGCTGTGCTGTTTAAGACCCACTTTACATTTACTGCAGATCCCAAACTCTCACTGAAGCCGGGAGGAATGGATTAAAAACTAACCACAGGACCCAAAGGACTTTCATATTGGCTCTCTGGTGAGTTTTAAAATACTACTGAGTACATCACGTAGTTTGTCATGGGAGTCTAATAAAGTAAACATCCTTGCATTTCTGTAAAATTGAAGTGCTGCTACAGAGAAATATATTTCAGCTCTTCTGAAAACACTGTAGCTCTTAATTCTGTATAAGTAACTAAAATCCATTCTGGTTTTCCATGTGAATGTCAGCATTTCCAGCAGGATGATTTATGCGCATCATTAAAATAGCAATAGTAGGAGGATTTACTATACCATATTATGATTTTCACTCTGACTAACAAGGAAAAGGAAATAAGACAAAGATGCATATGCAGTGAGGAAGAAAAATGCATATTTTATTTTGTGATGAACATATTTTACATCACCCCATTGTGTTGTATTCATAGAGCCTCAGTACATTAATTAGAGAGTTGCCATAGCCAGCAGAAAGGTTCTGTTAGTGCATAGCTATGGCAAGGAGCAGAACAGCAGGTTGGGATTTAACAACCCTTAAGTTAGATTTGGAAACTTTCAGAAATGAGCTAGTGAGAGAGGACTTGAATGATGAGAGAGAAAGGGAAAGTAAAACGGGCTTCAGAGTCAAAGACGAAACTATAAAGAAAGTTATTAATATAAACCAGAGGCTCAAATAGGGAGCAAATCTTCAGGATATGTGGAGTGGCACAAATAAAGGGAACAGAAGGGAGGGCAAGATGAGAGGTGTAGAGTAAGCATAGAGGAGAGTGCATGAAAGAGGTCAGAGAGACTGGGATTCCTTAAGAGTAGGAAGAAAAGTTTTAATTTGATTTAAAAATACCACAGAGGCTAAGGAAATCTGAGAGAAGCTGCTAAGGTGCAGCTGCTTGATCAGAGCATACACCTCACTTGCCAGGTGAGCTGTAAGTACTGGGCAAGGCTTGAAGAGAGGATGAACAACATTCAAGATGAGAAGGACTTGAAACCTGAAACTGTTTCAGACTGTTAAAGCAGACACAATGGCCATACAAAGATAGATCACATTGAGGCTTTTATAGTAAAAATGATATGAAGGAAAAGCACCTGCTAGCTATGCAAGACTTAAGGTTTATTGTAATAACTAGGCTTAAGAACAAAGTCAGGGTCTAAGACCCAACACCCCACCAAAAAGTGCTAAGCAGCAAATAATAATAGTGTGCGGAGACTAAGTAGCCTGAACCAGAGCTCTCTGCTTCATCCTGCTGAGATGTGTGAAGCAATGCAGAGCTTAGTGGGGAAAGCGATGCGTTAGGGTACATCAGTGCGTAAAAGATAAAATTACAGCACTACTGTTGCTGAAGATCTGGATACTCAGAATAGAGTATCCTGTTCTGAGTATCTGGTTACTCAGAATAGATAAACACGGCTAGATCCCGATCCCATGGCTAGATTCAAGCAGATGAGTTGTAGAATCACCAAGCATTAGAGAGGAATGCAACTACCCAAAACTAATGAAATGGAGGGATATTGCAGCCTCTCTACACCAGAGCTTACAACACACAAGGTAACTTCTCACAGCACTAGTTAACTTCTGTCTGGACTCAATATGGACTTTTAAGGGTACTTCTCTTTCAGTTTCATGCAGAATAACCGGAACAGAACAGGATCTCACATTCCACCAAAACATATAATTTGTTCTAGATCTTTTACTTCTGCTCCCCAGTGCACTTACTAATGGTTTAAGAGTTTTTGCAGTCTCAGCATCATGAGTATCCTGCATTATCTTCTACGTCACTTGATGAAGTGAATTATTTTCTCCATGTGCGTGGTAGGTGCTAAACATAAAAGCACCCAGCTATCACACAGACAGCACAACTGTTTCTTTTTCCCTCACCAACATCTGAGGTGACATGACAAAAGAATCTAGGAATCAGTCAGTTATTTAGCAAAATTTGAGAATTTGAAGATGTTAGGATAGGCAGTCATCTTTCTAACTTTTCGTGTAAATTCTGTGGCACTTCTGTATGCAGAAGAGCCTATGAGATTTATTGGGTGAAAGAGAGAGAAGGCAGGTGACAGGACACTCACCTTTGCTGCGAGCGGCTCTGCTCCGCTGAGGTCTGTAAGGTGCGATCTGGCTAAGCAGATCTGGCGATCTGGCTAAGCAGCTCTGCTGACCTCACTCTTCCCGCTGGGAGTCCAGCATCGAAGCTGGACCTTGACCAGGTAAAACCCAGAACTGCCCACGAGCGACTCTGGAAATCTGCAGAGGAAAAATCACAAGACGTATGAAATTTCAATGTTAATAAAGAAACCCTTATGGTGTTTTAGTACTTTGACAGGTAAACAGCATCAGAGCTGGGTTTTCAGGACTACGTACATTTGTATTCACACCATTCTTTTATTCTTTTATTTTTTGAATAACAGTGCTTAATGGATTTTGTTCTTAGGCAAAATGTCAACAGATTTTGCACAGTACTTTTAAAATCTTTTGAAAGTAAAATATGGAGAAAGTGGGTGTTTTTTTTAAAAAAAAATGTATAGTATTAAAAGATTGTCAAAATGATGAATATAAGTTGATGGTGACAAGGTAATTAATGAGCTGTTAATTGCCATATGGTGTATTTCAAAACCACACATTCCAGAATAGAAAGAATACCAGCTGTGTGTAATAATATTGATAAAACCATACAAGGAACATGTGATGGCCACAGCTGAGTAGCTCCATAGGAACAGGTGTTTCCTTTACACTATACTGGTAAAAAGCATACAAGCAAGTGAAATAATGAATCCTGTATTGAATAGAATTAGTTATGGTGATTTAAATTAATAAAACTGAATTCATAGATGAAAATAATATATTCCTTGCACAAGACCACTTTTCTAAAAAAAAGGATGAACCAACAGGCAAGTCAGTATTATCCAGAAGGAATGGACAACAGCAAAAAAAATTAGTTTCTTTGATAAGATCAGAATAATCTTATTGAGAATATGGGTAGAAGTGTTGCATAGCGCTGATAAAAATTGAAGTGCTTTAGATTTTTAAAATGTAAATCTTAGCTATGAGGGATTGAAAAGATGAAAATTCATCCAACAAGACATGAAAAAGTCTTTCACAAATGTTAAGTGCTGTGACATGAGGAGGAAATGATGACTGGGATCAGGAAATGATGATCGTCAGGAACTGATGAGGGGGCAGCAGCAAGTCTGCCCATATGGCAACTTTTCTCTCACAGACTTCCATTGGCCTAGTAGGACCAGATCCACGTCACCTCCTTTCCTAGGGCTAGGGATAGAACAGCGATAAAGGGCAGAGCTCCATGTGGACTGTGGCTGCAAAGGACATGCAAAAGGACATGTAGGGCAACAGCAAGTCTGCTCGTATAGCGACTTTTGTCTCTCAGTCTTCCATTGGCATGATGAGTCCATGTCCACATCACCAGCTTTCCTTAGGTTATGGTTAGGTTTAAGGTTAGATCAGTGATGAAAGTCATTGCCCCATGTGGAGTGTGGCTGCAAAGGACATGCAAAAGGGCATATGGGACAACAGCCAATCTGCCCATACGGCAGGTTTTGTCTCTCAGTCTTTCTTTGGCCATGTCCATGTCACTCCCTTTGCTAGGGGTAGGTTTAGAGCAATGATATAGCTCATAGCCCCATGTGGAGTGTGGCTGCAAAGGACATGCAAAAGGGCATGTTTGGCAGCAGCAAGTCTGCCCGTACAACAATTTTTGTCTTCCTTTGGCTTGATTAGTCTGTGTCCACGTCACCTTTTTCCTTGGGTAAGGGTTAGGGTTAGAGCAGTGGTAAAGCGCAGATCCCCATATGGAGTGTGGCACCATGTGGAGTGAGACCCCTGTGCTCTAGGTGTCCCTGCTGGAGCAGGGTGTTTAGACTAGGTGATCTCTAGATGTCCCTTCCAACCTTATCCATTCTGTTGTTCTGTGATTACCAAACCTAGCACTATGGGTCTACAGATAAATCGGAAATTTTGTGAGCATACAGACTAACAGACTTTTAAGATCTAAGCAGAATAGAATAACTGCTTATTTGCTGGTGCCACCCAGTGCAAGTCCTCTCATTGCACGTGCCTTACCAAGCAGGGCATCGTGTGTAGCCTTCTCCCATCCACACACCCATCCCTCTTCCTACCTCAACTTGCTAGTGGCATCTAAGAAATGGTCTCAAAGGCTTCCAACATGAGGATTTAGAGTGTGGGCTGGGAAATATCTTCAGGTGACTCGTTTAAATTCATACTACATTGGATGATGTCTAAGGAAAGATCTGGTCCTTTCATCTGGTCTGTCCTTTGTTTGACAGAAAATCTCCCCTAGCCCTCATCTCTATGCCCTACAAAAGTAGAGGACAGGAAGACACAGGTCTTTCTTTATTGCTTATTCTCTTTCATGGGATTAAGAAAATTTGAGGGAGAGTAATGCACTGTGCTTATACTAGAGCTGGGAGTAGTTGGTGATATGAAGCTAATCCAAACACAGACATGGGGAAGAGAAAGAGAGGACAGACAGGGGAGAAGATAAGAAAGGAGGCTAGGAAGAAGAAAAAAGAACTGTGTATCAGGAGAAAGTGATGAAAATGAATTGATGTAAGAAAAAGGAAATAGACCAAAGTAAATCAAGTCAGAATGAATGTATCAGTAAGAAAAATAGACATTGAAAAAATTCAAATAAGGGATCTACTTAGAATATCCTATAGAAATAAAGCAAAGAAGTGAAAGGGAGAGGGGAGTAACAGCTAATTAAAACAGAATGCATATAATAAAAATGTTGAAGTGCTCTGTGTCTGCCGTGATATGTGAGTGAAGGCTTGAGCCCTCTATGCACTTTCAGCTGCTTCACTACTGATATTTTACTGTGCACTTTTTACTTTGGAGATACTACTCAATTGAACACATATAGAAAGAACTTAGCCCTACTTTGTCCACAAGAAGACGGGTAGCATGCACATACCTACGTGAGGCCTATCTGTTTTCTCCAAAGTGAGCGGAGGTTGTGCTCTAGTGACTCAGAAAAATTCAGTACAAGTGTAAGTTTTATCCTAATAGGTGTTTGTGCTTACGTTGGTAGTAACTGCTGATGTGCCTCTAGCTTCAGAAAATACACTTAAACTCAACAAGCAAATCCCAAGGATCTTTGATTTTTTAAAACATACTTTCAAAGCTTTGCACCTGATTGTCATTCAAATTACAAGCATACTGACTTCTGGAGACATGAAATTAAAAGGCTAGAGCACTGCAAAACAGATATTAATAAAGTGGAAAATTAAGTCCTTAAAATGTAAAATCAAGATCCCATGTGCATGCAGACCAATTACATCATATTTAGTTTGTTACAAATAGTGACAGTAGTCTGGCTGCTCTGATATATGGCTAATCAAACCAGTTCAGTTCTGTAATAGAGTTCCTGTTCCTGGAATTATTATTGCATTTTATATGTTCCTGAATAGGCAAAAAGGAATTGTGTGGTCTCACAAAATGACAAATACAGCGTGATCTAGAATGTTTATCAGAGTTTACAAATTACAACTAAAATACTTGATTGAGCTTAATTATAACTTCTGCAGATAAAATAAGCCTGGAAGCAATCCTATAACTGTTCTGTCACTGAGTAAATGCTCTTTGTTGTGATGTCAGTAAATGCATAAATGTTTACGACTCAGTGAAAAAAAACCTGATAATACTCAACTTCAGTGAAACTAGATAAGGGTGAGGGCCAGGATACCAGTACTCTGCAAAGATTTCATGGACATAGTAAAAGAAGGCTGAGATCTAACCAGTGCTTTTTTCTCTTTAATGTCAATATAAACCTTTATAATCAAGTCACATCTTAGGAGCTGTGTTCAACAGTAGTGCTGCTTTGCTTTCTGGAGAGGAGCCTGAAGGAAGTTCATCTATAGCAGTTCAGAACTAGACACGATACCTCATGCAACTAACTTCTATTTTTTCTCTAATGTTTGGGGCTCAACATAAGATTTAATATCAAAAGAAATCACTGCCCACCCATCTTACAAACGACAAGATGATCTTACCCAACCAGAAAGATATAGGGAAAGTGTTTAGGGATCCAAACACACATTAGTCATGTTCTGTCATGCTTACTGTAGTAAACTGCAATGACTTCCATCTAACATGAGTGACAATGTCCTGCTTTTTAATTATTCTTTTTTTAAACTGTGAAGAGGAGTCTAGTATGTTTAGCTGGATGGTAGGGTTCTTCTGTTCTTATTCATCACAGGCTTTGGGGTAAAAAAAGCAACATTATCTGAGATATTTTTAGCGAGGAGAGTGGTGAAACCAGCTTTCTCCAACCTTACATAATGACCATTTGGCTTACAATTCTGTGTTTTATAGTTTCCAAACAGAGATAAATGCTATTAAATTTATACAGCCTTTATGGGGAAAGGATCTGGAGACTCAGTAGCCTAAGAACGGATGGTCTGTGCTTCCCCTCTGCATCTCTGCTCACTGGGACAGCACACTCCTGTCAGGAGTTGTGCTTTCCCAGAGGCATCCAGTTAATGGATAGAAGGGAGGTTCTTGCCAGCCACTCATCCTGTTACTCAGTCTGTCAGTTCCACCTCTTCTGTTCCTGCTGATAGGATTCATGCCTTGGGATTAAAACATTAACACAAAGGGATAGACTTAGGCATGATGAGGGTTCAGAAAGGAAAAAGTACTGATTTCTGTGTAATATAAAGAATTACTGAACCCACCCACCAGCATATATTCACACCAACTTTGTCCATCCCAGGCTTTCACCCCATATTTTCTTTTAATAATAGCAAACATATCACAGTTTTCCTAAAGTTTCACTGGACTTTCCATGTAGTAAATTCATTTATTTGAAAGAAAGAGCAAATCTGAATCTACAAAGCTGTTTAAACACTCAACTACTACCCTAAGTCTAGGATACCTCTTGTCATATCACATGCATGTTTTGTACAAAGTGGAACAGCTTCAGCTGGAGAACTAAAGATTAAGAAAGACGGTTATTGGGAAACAAAGTTCAGAGCAGATGATTGTCCATCCATCCTACCATGACCTTGTCACCGGCATCAGTTTAAGATCCTGAAGACACTCATGCACTACTCATAAAAGTCAGGCTGTGCTTGTTCATTCCAGTGACCGCTTCAGAACATTGCTTGACTTGGACTTTTAGAAGTAAAATCTTCTAAAGTTATGGATTGGTACCCTGAAACCCTGCATTACCTCAAAGAGGCCATTTTTCAACATGTGTCATGTCAGTGAAGAAGCAGTTATGTCCTGCATGCACTTAGCCTATTTAAAGTTTGTATTGGTGTTAAATATTAAGTTGTAATGTAAGAAGAAAAGGTTTCATATGAAGGCATGCAAGCTGGGTCATGAACGAAGTCACTGACAATACTTTTATCCACTGTTGGTGTAAATGATTCTTAAATAGCAAGACAAAAAAAAGAGAGGATAACAAAGACACAGTTAACAAAGAGACATTTACATCTCAGGAAAGAGGAAAAATAATTATTCTATTTCAGAAGACAGACCGACCGTTTCCAGGTAAAGAGAAAATAACATTTGTTCTTGGAGAAAGATGAAGTCTGACCAGAACTGACAAAGCATTTCAAGGGGGAGGCTGGCTACCAGGCTCAGTTACTTTGGAGTCCTCACTAATTAATTTGATTTGAAACACCAGATATATTTGAAAAAAAAAAAAAAAAAGACTTTGTGTAGCCATTTCATTAGATAGAAGCTGTGGCAGGTGGCTGGATAAGAAAAACACCTCTGTAAGTAGATTCAGGTAGGTTTTTCTTACATTTATTCCACCATCTATGTCTTTTACAAACATTCGTGATAATGTTGTCTATATTGGCTGTTGTAAAATGCAAATTAAAGAGTTATTTAACTTGACTTGAGCAAGGAGTGTTTTTAATGTGTCTGTATAATAGTAAAGCAGGCACCTGTTCCCTAGGAATACTGCTGATGGTGCATATCCACACCATTAGGTACCAGGATTTCCTATAATCAATTCTAGATTCCCATCCTTTATAGAGGAGCACACATTAAGGCTGCCAAAGCTAAATGGACAGATAGTATCATACAAAAGAAAGAATTATCTTCCATTCAAAAAGGTTTAATGAATGATTCAAAGATGAAGGAGGGGTCAACTTTTATTTCTTAGAATTTTCTAACACAGTAACATGTTGTTCCACAAAATAGACTGGAAAATGAGTAACTGAAATCTTGTATGTCTAGTTTTTGTAGGGTGCACTTGGGAGCTAATTAATTCATTTGTGATAGTTGGTAAAATTAAATTTGTGTGTACCTAAAGACTTGAAAAATAGGAGGAAGCCTACATTTACTGCAAGATATTTCTGCTTTACTTGAACCTGGCATTCCAGACATTATTGCTGTTTTCTTGAGAATTTGGAAATATACACACCGAGAAGAAACAAATGAGCAGTGTCCTGAAATGCAAGAGGTATCAAATACTTTCTATTTTTCAGCTTTTGGTGGATTCCTAAGAACACATTCCAACCGTGTAAATGTAGTAAAATATTTTAAATTACTTATGCTTGTAACATTCTTCTAGACAACCAGCAATCATCTGTCTGGACTGTCTTCAAGCTGTAGTCCACACAGGCCTCATTATCTCTACGCGCTGGGGAGAGCAGTGCTTCCCTTGAAGTTTCACGACATGCAGTTCTGCTTGAGACACACCATGGTTATTTGCCTGGTTTTGTGTCCTTAAGAATTTCTTGCTGTGATGCCACTGTGTAACTCAAAATCAGTAGTGTCAGTTGACCTGCTGAGCTAGTATGGATTTGGATCCACGTGACTGTTCTTGTAACCTAAATGAAATCTGACAGGGTTAGATTTCTCTATTTAATGCAAATGCATTAGTTTATGTTTATTACTGTTATTTCTTTCCATTGGTAATGAGGGAGAAGTTATTACAGATTATTGCAGCACTCCAAAGATATCTTCCTTTTAAGTTCGCTGGTATCCGTAACAACCTTAATTTGTATTTGATGCACATGGATGGTGTTCATAATTGTCTTAAGGCAGTGGTGCAGAAGTATTCTCTATTACTTGCTATCAAAAGAATGTATATTGCAGCTTTGCTGTAATGCTTCTTTTTTCACGTGTCATCTCTAAGTAGTCAAAATGGGCATTGGCTGCAGCCTCCAGAGACTTAATGTAAAAGTATATGCTGAAGCTTCTGCAATTTTCAAGAATCCTCTTGCTCTACCTATTTCATTTTTCTGAAAGCTGTAGTGTCAGCTCTTAATTCAGCAGATAAGAACAGAACTGCTGATTCCTTCAAGAGAGGTGAACGTTAATTCCCAACCTCATAAGAACAACCCTTTGGCTAGTTTAGATAGTGCTGTGCAAGTAGCACAAGATCTTCACTTACAGTTTCCAAAGTTTCCTACCAGAGATGGTTTGATTATCAGGAAACCTCTCAGGTTGTTCGTAGAGTTGCCTGAATAAGGACAATGCTTAGACAAAACTTTGCTGAAAAGATAGGAAGCCAGAACAGGGCTGAGACAGAAATTCCATTATCCTGGGTAGTATTTTTATTGAAGAGTAGGTATTAACTTTACTAACAGCTAATAATGAACCTAATTTAATTCCTTCATTTGTGCAGTTTGACAGAGAATACGATTGAGTTCTGTACTCAACTGCATATGTCCACAGCAGTGAGATGGCTCAGCATCTCCTGTCTGCCTAACAAGAAGAGATACAAATATAAATAGTTTGATTATTGCTGACAAAGCAGAAAGACTGACATTGTCTGGCTAGGTAGGACATTGACAAAGCAATATTATACGAATAAAAAGAAGCTTAGTTAGGCAAAATTCCATAGGCCACAGGAAGCAGTCTTAAAACTCATTTTGCAGGATAGAAGTGTAATTCGTTAGTTGATTTATGCTCATGAACTACCCTAAGTCATAGTAGTTCAGATGCCTGTATTGGCTAAAGCAATTTCTCCTTCTGTTCTTGGTGACTAATTCTGGCATTTTCACCAAAAAGTTGGGGGTGAATGTGATTTTTTTTCAGCCACTTCAGTGATTTTTTTTTTTTTTTAGCCCTGCTCTCTGAACCCTGGTGCCTGTTCACACTGGAGATAACATGCTACTCTAGAGGGCCAGATGTGAGAAGGAAGGTGCCAAGGTGGGCTGAACTCCTTAAACTGACATGGTTGTCAAATACGGCTTATCAGGAAATACAGCTCTCTTTTGTGAATTAAGAAGAGATTTCACCTCAAATAAATATCCATTTTTCTGATAGCAAGCATGAGTACAGGACTTTTCAATGACTAAATTTCAGCTCTGGGGAACTGTATAAAATATCCTGGCAGATAGTTTGACATAATATTTAGCTATCTGGAAAACACCCGAAGCAAAATTAGCCATTGGACTTTAAAAATAGTAACCTGTTCCTGACATCTTTTACTTTGAGGTCTCCCTAGTGTTATGAGTGAGATTTCAGGATATGTAGCAGAAGATGGGGACCCCAATTTCCAGGGAAACAGGACTTCCACAGGAATCCAGAGCAGTGTGAATGGGCTGCCTTGAGCTCGTGGGATCCCCAGTGTGGGGCACTCATCCTTCAAACTGGGCAACGTGGTGTGCAAGGAAATAGAATCATAGAATCATGGAATGCCTAAGGTTGGAAGGGACCTCTAGAGATCATCTAGTTCAACCCCCCTGCACATGCAGGGCCACCTAGAGCACATGGCACAGGGCTGCATCCATGTGGGTCTTGAAGGTCTCCAGAGAAGACTCCACAAACTCTCTGGGCAGCCTGTTCCAGTGCTCTGTCACCCTCACTGTCAGGAAATTTTTCCTTAAGTTCCTGTGGAAAGTTGGTGCTTCAGTTTGTGGCCATTTCCTCTAGTTCTGTCGGTGGCCACCACCAAAAATAGGCCGGTCCCATCCTCCTCACTGCCTCCCTTGAGGTACTTATAGACACTGATCAGGTCCCCTCTCAGCCTTCTCTTCTCCAG
>JAWLRI010000700.1:2917402-2964409 GCA_034781795.1 Crypturellus tataupa | reverse complement strand
TCTGTCCAGGTGGAAGTTGTCTTATGTACCAATCAGGTTCCGGATATCACTTTTTGCCCTAATATGGTTAAACCCTTCCCCTTTCCGTGACACCGCGAGATCTTCCGTCCATTATTCCTTATCTCTACTTCTGTCACGTGTAACAGGTCCTGTTAGCAATACGGCTACAACCCCCACACTGAGCTGAGATCTAGTGACTGCTTATGTCACTAGCAGAGACTCCTGAATAGTTTGATCTAACTGGAGTTAGATCTCTAACTGAGTTAATAGGTCTTTTTCTTCACCTTAATATATACAGCTGTGTGGAAGGGAACTATACCCTTTCATAAGACACAGCCTTTATAAACTATGACTATACAAAGTGACTCGAATCCAAACTCTTGTGTTTGGTTATTCATGCATACCTAGAGACTATTCAGCAGAAAGTGGCCAATAGTTTATGTTTAACTAATGAAATCAGCAGATACTGCTGACTGTTCTGTACTGCTACAGTTCTGATACTGCAGAATGCATGTAATTGCTTCCTTTGCAACTCGTAATAATCCACAGATACTGTGAGTTGTTTTGCTTTATACCAGAGAAAGTCTATCTTCAGTCTGTATAAGAGAAAGTCAGGTGATGAAGTGAATGTATTAACTGTGCAGTGAGTCTCCCTTTCGTAAGTCCTTAGCACTCACAGTTGCCATCTCTTTTCCAGGCACACAGTCTTCGTTCTTGCCTTGGAGCACTAACATCACGTGCGGCAGCACAAGTGAGCTCATCTGTTCATACCTCCGTGCCAGAAGAGAATGACTAAGCTGTGTGGGAAGGAGAGGTGCTCAGCTCAAGGTTGTCTGCTACTTTCATTACGTAAAGTTTTGTTGTAAAAAGATATTTTGACTAAAAGTAAGAATATTTAGATTGACAAAACGTAATGGTGTCTCAAAAAAAGTGGGTAAGCCAACAGAGTTCTTCAGGTCTTCTCTGCAGACTCAGAGAAGTGGAATGTCAGCACAGGCATTTTCAGAGGAAGTCCATGTAGTACCAGACTGGTTCTTTCTAAAAGGCTTTGAGTATCCATTATTAGTGAAGTAGTAGGAAGGCTGCACACCTAGAAAATGCTACAGTTCAGTGCTTTGGAAATTCCAGTGTATTGGAACAAACGATTAGCATAGTAAAGCTTGATTAATCTAATAAATGATGTTCTAACTAATGCTAATTTTAACCCAACATTAGAGATCTAAATTTGCTTTAGTTCAATGTTTGAAACTGCAGAATTTCATACTGGGCGTCTGTTTTTCACCTTCTTCTTACAGTATGCTGTTACAGAAAGAACTGCTTTGAGGAAATGTACCAGAGCCTTGAACAAACCAGCACACAGTGTTCCCATGACTTCCATCCTGTTTTAAAACCTGTTTGTACAGATGTAGTTAACTAGAAGCACATAAAGTGTCCTTTTTTTCTTGAAGTGGTTGCTAATTAAGAGAGTGGGATTAAATCATCCTGTCTCTATCTAGTGCTTTTGAGTTTGACATTCCTTACCCTTCTAATTAAGAGTGAACATTTGCAAGGAGATATTGATATTTCTGGGTGTACTTATTAACTCATAAACAGTTGGGGTGTGAAAGGCATCAGACTGACTGCTCTCTTATGATGGGGAACTAAGTACACGGTGCTGCTCATGCTCAGAAAGTTGTGCACTATTAACAAATAATATTTTAAATGACAACAAAATATTTTGATTGAAGCATCCACAGTTAGAAATAAGAGGATAACGTTCACAGGCTGCTATCTACAAGTCATGGCCATTATACCAGTGTTTAGCAGCTAGGCTTACTTTTCTCTGAACAGTCAAAAGTTGTCACTCCTGCCGTTTTTGTTGACACTCTTATGTACTCAGCCCATTCTTCCTCTAATTCATTCTAATTGTGTGCAAACTTTTGCACAAACTTTGTGTGCAAATTATTAGCAGTTTCTGAAATTTTGAAAACTGAATGTGCCTGAGACTTTGGTAACAATGACAATAGAAATGGGTTTAGATTCTTCATTTACTGCCCAGGGGGGCATTGGAGGATATCGAAGTTATGATATATGTGTTTCTGCATTGCTTCATGGAATGATGGCCCTTGAAACAACACTCCTCCAAACCTTGTAATTGCTTTGGTAAACATGTAAAAGCTCATTGGATTTTTATTCTTTTATGTTTTTGCTTTTTTTTTTTCTTTTAATAACTGCAATTTTAATTTAACTACTCTTTCCCTAATTCAGTCATTTGATGTATGCTTTCAGAATATTCAACATTTTGGGGGGCATTTTTCACATTCTCTTAGGGGCAGCTTCTATTTCTGTACGCTATTCCTAAGGAGAAAATTGTCATTTCAAATAGTTAGGACATCTGTGGAATCACAAATAAGTAGCATGAAATGTGTCTGGTGTGGTTATACAGTCTATACATCTACCTAAAGTTGGTTGAGATAACTTTTTATTGTTACCTCTTTCCAAAAATCAGAACTTGTGCTCATGTTTTATATATATCCCATGGGAATTTAGACTGGAGAATGAGAAGCTAAGAGTAGATCTAAGCAGGAAAGGACAAAAAGGATTAGGAGAGAGATTCTCTTATATTTTCTTATCTCAAAAGGGCTGCTTGTCTGCAACTCTCTTGTGAAACTGTGTAGCACTAATATCATGGGAGCATAGCAGGGTGACTAGAAGTCCAGAAAATTGTTGAAGAATCAATCACACATGTTATATACAGTAATAATAGTATAATAATTAAGGTGGCTTAGTTTCTCCTTCGAGTTAAATTCTGTACATAGCAACAGCTATGCTACTTTTGTGAAGAGGAGAGTGAGATGGTTGGGCATTAGCTGACTGGTCTTACAAGGTACTCTAATTATCTGAGCAATAGTTTCAGATATCTTATATAAACTGAAGAGGGCACAAGATGGATGGGAATGCTTGCAACATCTTCTTGCTTTCCATTTCTGTGCAAAACTATCTTTATTCTGAGCAGATCCATAGCCCTCAGTTCCCAGACCACTTGCTTCGCTGTCCCTTTTCTTCCACCGGGCGTCGGTAGCTGGCCTCTGCACCTGCTTTTCGCATGAAAGACTCTAAAGTGCAAATTTCTGGCAGAGGGAGCAGAGGCAGAAGGATACCTTTCCAGATGCCTTTGCTTATGCAAAGTTCTGTTTCATTGTCCTTTCTTGAACTCACTGGAGAGTGGTGCTGGGCATTACTGTACTGTTCATAATAAAATGTCCGCAGCTAATCAACACTCCCTTCTGGTTTAAAAAGGCCAGCTCTGTGTACTCTGAAAGCCTTTTCTGTTTTCTCTAGGTTAATAAGGGATAAAGCTGTTTTCTGTGATTTTTATGTACACTGTACAGTGAAAAGCTGCATTGCTTGCTCATCTCCTTACATGCTATTTAAGAGATAATCTCTATTGATTGGAAATATATACAGCCATAATTAACCCTGAGAGGAATTAATAGCTAATATAGAGATGAAGCATTTAATCACCATCAAAAGCTATCTAGTGTGCTCTGTTACAAAGCTTTTTTGGTGTTCTGTAGCAAGACATAAAAGGAAGAAAGAAAAATATGTTCTTCTGTGTGTGCCATCAAAGTGCTGGGGTGACCATTGTGTTTTGAGCTGTCTGTTCTGTGACTTAATTGTTTAACACATGATATATTTGACAGCAACCCTGGACTAGAGTCAGTCCTGTAAGTACGTGATTCCCTTAGAGGTCAGAGGACTGCTATCTGTTAGCCTTGGGTCAACTTTGCTCAGTCACACATTTGTCCTCTCACAAATCAGAACCAAAGGTTGATTCAATTCAATTCAATTCAATTTCTCTCCCATCAAGCTCCATGTCTTTAACTTGTGAGTTATTTTTTCCAAAATAGTTGATTTCCTCCTCTGTTTTAGGAAAATGCTCAAGAACTGAATTATTTATGTTATGCTGACATCATACCACTTCATTGGAGATGGGAATCTGAATGAATGTAAGGGTCAGGCAAATAAATTATTTTGAGTTACTGAGTGAAGGGGCTTTAGATAACACAGAAGAGAAGCGTGATGTTGTTCATCAGTGTCCTGTAGATGCCTCTTCAGCCCTCATGTCCAAGCAGGGATTGCATCCCTGCATGTTTCCAGGATTTCTGTGAAACTGATGCTATGCACAAGCATGATCTGTTGAGCTGGGTTTTTCCTGAGTTTATCCCCAGAAAGCTCGTGTGTGCAGGTCTGGTGCTGTGCAGAACTGGTGTTGAGCTTTGCCAGGCTTTCTATCCCACAAGACTTTATTGTATTTGAAAATCACAGTGGGGAAAATTTCTTCTATATAACACGAGGTACAATCCTACCCTTCAATTCCCTTTCCTTTAAAAAGGACTGTATAGCTCAAATTTCCTACCATAATTCATGACAGAATCACCAGGTAACAAAACTTCAATGTCGCTTGACAAAATTCAATTTCTTTCTTCATTTTGCTTCTGGTTTCTTTAGAATTAGTTTTTACTACTGGAGTAATTTTGTAAATATATTGTTGATGTGATTAATAATAAAAAAAAAATAAAAGAAAGGCATAGAGTGTGGTCAGAACAACACTGTCACTTTACGTTCTATTCCGGACAGACAGAAGCACATCATCTGTTTCTGACTTGGGAATTCATTACTCAAACTCATATATTCCTGCTTTTTGTTTAGTGTTAACCTTATTCAGTGTAAAGTCGTAGTAGACTGTTACATTGCTTTCCTGGAACCTCTGCTTTTTTACCTGTGTCTTCAACTTGTCTCTCTGCCATATGCCCAGAACAAGTCTTAGTGACATTTTTGTTCTGCTTCCATGAAAAAGGTTTCTGAAATTTAAAACTGATGACACATGAAAGGAAAACAATAGACCAAGGCCTGGGATTCAGATTTCCACAGAGTAATAGATGCAAATCAGTACTTGATATTATTCTGAATGCATAAAATAGTTATTAGTTCAGCATCTGACATTTCAGACAGTCTTTTTTTAATAGCCAGATAGCCAGATTTTTAAGTTTTTGTGCCATACCCTAAAAATTGTTCTGAATGTTCATCAGAGTCAAGAAAACTAAAATCAGTATGACAGTAACTCTGTCAGTGTTCTTATCCAGGTTGCTTCTCTTAGTCAAGAGAAGAAGAGGACTAGTCAAGATGCATCAGCAGATGCTGATGAAACAGCCAATGATTTCGTGACAAACAGGAGAAATCCCTGGTGACTGGAAAAAAGGCAAATATTATATCTGTCATCAAAAAGGGGAAGTAGGAGAATCCAAATAGCCACAGAACAAACAGGCCTATGCTAGTCCATGTGGAGATTATGGAGCCAATGAAAGCCATTTCTAGGCAAACGAAAGATAGGACTCATTTGGAACAACCTGCTCAGATCTATCAAGGAAAAAATATGTATGACCAACCTCATTGTTTTCAGTAATGAAATGACCAGTGGATGGAATGAGAGCAGTGAATGTCATTTTCTTTGACTTTAGCAATGGTTTGACACAATTTGCTAGAGTTTCACTGTAATCAAAATGAGAGATGTGGACTGGCAGCTGGATTACAGGTTAGGTGAAGAACTAGTTGAACCACTGGGTTCAGAGAATAGTGATCAACACATTAATGTCTAACCGATGTCTGGCTAGGGTCCTGAACACTGGAGGTGCTAGTGTGAAACATCTTGACCAATGGCCTGAACGACAGAGCAGAGGACACCCTTGTCAGTTTGGTGCATGACACCAAACCAGGAGAGGAGTTCAGCGTGGTGCAGAGCAGAGCTGTCATTCCCAGAGATCTGAACAAGAGAAGGGAACTGGCTAATAGGAATGTCATGATGCTCAGCAAATGCAAAGTCCTGCTCTTGGGGCTGAATGACTCTGTGCAACAATATTGCCTGGAAGCTCTGCAAAAAAGGGCCTGGACATCCTCGTGGCAAAGGCTCCTCCTGGAAATACTGCCTAGTTCTATAACGGGCTGCATTGGGAAGAGAATGTCCAGCAGAGAGATGAAGGATTCTTCCTCTCTATGTGACACATCTGGAGTATTGTGTCCAGTTTGGGACTCCAAACAAAAAGATTGGCAAACTGGAGAGAATACTGTAGCGTAGAGAGCCACCAAGATGGTCAGAGGCTGGAGCACATGATGTACAAGGAAAGGCTGTGTTATAGAAAAGACAGAGACAGATTCATTTCAGACCTGCACAGGTAAAGGATGAAGACAGCCAAGTTCCAACTAAATATAAGGAAAAAAAAAAATCTCAGTGAGGTTAATTAAGCACTGGATTATGTTGCTTAGAGATCCTGTGGAACTTCTTTTGCCCCAAAAGAGCTAGCAGATGTCTACCCAACCTAGAGCTATTTGGATGCTAGCTGTTCCTCCTAATCATTTTTCCAACTCTTACCTCTTTTCTTTCTTTAACTAAATTACTTGTGACAATGAATTTCTTTTCTTTATAAAGGGCAAATGCCCAGACTGCACTCAGTGGCCTGGTGTAATAACATAACCAAAGTGATTCTGGAATAGAGATTACTCTGTACATCTATCGTTGATATTGGAGGCACTAGGACTTTTCTGAAATAATGTTGGACTGATATGACAGAAAGGAGTCAAAGCAGAGATCTGTTTATTCTACAGCAGAAAATAAGTAACCATAAGTCAGTGAGACTTTTTTCACATCCTGTAGAAGGTAGGTAAAACCTTGGTAAGAGGGGAGAGGGAGAAATGATTTTTAAGTTGTAATATATCTCAGCAGTGAGTAAGAAAGAGTGTTTTAAAATCTATCCATCTGCCATACCTTCTCACACAGGGTTTGTTATTTCTAACACCCCCTCCTTAGCATCCCCCATGCTGTTTTTTTCCAGTTTTAGCAGTGAGAGAATTTTTGAATGACAACCTCAAACCTTGCTCACAGCATTTCCTTGTGTGTGTTTTGGAATGTTTCTGTTACAGCTGGAACTAATAAATTTTTCTCTGTAGCTGCACTTTGTGTAGACTTGCATTCTAGATATATTCTTTAAAATTTCAGTCTTATAGGCCAAGGAAAACTTACCATAATAGAGTCACAGGAGGTTTTAATGCACCTATCACAAAAACACATATAGGCCTACCTTGGTCTTTGCTGGCAGGGGCATAGGATGGCATATCAAAGGCATGACATCTTTACCATGAAGTTTCTCAAGTCTTGTCCTCAAGAATTCATTTGATAATGTTGGCAAAGGGACCTATTCAGTAGTGGCATGCATCTCTTCAGCCCACCCCAAATTATTAACACTTTGACTGCTGCATACTTGACTCCTCTGTGTTTCTTAGTCATCAACTAATTTCTTATCTGTAGCTATTCCTAATCCTGATATCACTTAGGTTATGTCTAATTTCAAAGTAGGTGAAAATGAGTTGAATTTTGCACATGCCCTGCTCAAGTGAGCACATCTCGGTGCACAGTAATTGTTACTGCTGTTGGGTTAGCAGCACCAGCGGCTGCCTCCCTGCTGCATGAGCAGCATTCAGGCTCCATCCATGCCTCCCACAGGCCTCCTGGCTCAGGCTGAAGTGCTGGTTAACTCAGACCAAAGAGCTCAGTGTGCAGGTGGAAGCTAAGCAGTGGGAAACTTATGAGTTTTGTCTTGACCTAACAAAAAGACAAATTTGTCTTATGTTCTTGCACTTGGAAGAAAAGCAATTTTAACTCATCTCTATAAATATCCCTTTTTATTTCCTTCTTTTTCTTCTTCTTTCCCTACTCTCAGGCTCTCAGGCTTCTCATTAGCTCCAGAGTTTGATACTATATAGTAAAGCTAAAAAGTTGGAATGCTTTTTATTATAGATTGGTGTATTAGTAGCTATAACAAGCTGCTTTTATGATAACAGCCTGTAGATCTATGCCATTATATAGCAGAATATCTACAAATCTCTGGTCTGCTTCTAAATCCTCCAAGAGAAAAGGAGCAAAAAACTGCTTTCGACATTGAAAGAACTAGGCTCTGTTTTGGTTGGTGGCCTTGAGGACACTAGGCTCAGCAAATAAGGTAGCTGCCCTGAAATGTTCTTGTCCTAACTGGACCTTCTTCAGAGGGAAATGTAAGGTTTTAGACTGGAATGTTAGTACTTCAGTGAAAGGATTGTTAAATGTTGTAGAGAGAAGCTAGATGTGTAAATACCAAGGCCACTGTTATTGGCACAAACTGACACCGATACATTTCCCAAGGAAATGTCTTTCCCTGACCAATATTTCAGATTTTACTGTTGCTAATCATCCGTGACCATCTAATCAAAACTATCGTTGTATAGGCATCCTACAGCTTACATTATCTGATGCGCGCTGCTAATTTTGTTGTAGCAAAGCAGGAGTGGCAGTGCCTGCAGCTGCAGGGACACATTCTGGATCACACTTCATTGGGATTTTAGCAAGCGCAGAAAAGCAAACAACCTTGTATCAGTGTAGTCCATAACAAGCACAAACAGTCTGAAAAAGACAAACTAGAATCATGTATAGAAGTACCCAAGACAGCCTCATTCTGGGGGTCAGTGAAAACCTAGAGGACAACTAAAAATAAATAATTTATTTGGCTTTATCTGTCTTTATATCTTTTTTTGAAGAAATAAATATTTTATGGCTACTCCTATCCTTTTTCTACTGTGAGGATCTCCATCTTCACAACAATATATTGATCATTTTTAAGCACGAACCAAACATCTAAAACAAAGCCTGCATCTCTTTTTTGTCATGGAATTATTTATCTTTATTTTCTTGAGTGATAGTAACTTAGTACAGTAACTTCAGGCAAAGTCTAACTCAAGAGTGGTGCAGTTTTTTTATCAATAATGAACTTTTGCACATAGTTTGTATTGCACTTACAGTTTTTAAATCTTGTCCATGGATCTATAATTAGGAAAATGTAGACACATTAAAGATAAAAATCCTAAAACATATTTGGAAGAGGTATGATTGGACTCTGGGTAATGGGTACAAATTGAAACACAGGCAGTTCCACCTCCATGTGAGGAAGAACTTCTTTGCTGTGAGGGTGACAGAGCCCTGGCACAGGCTGCCCAGAGAGGCTGTGGAGTCTCCTTCTCTGGAGATCTTCCAAACCCGCCTGGATGCCACCCTGTGCCACGTGCTCTGGGTGTCCCTGCTGGAGCAGGGGGTCAGACTAGATGATCTCTGGAGGCCCCTTCCAACTTCCACCATTCTGGGATTCTGTGTAAAGCATTGCCTAGAAATATAAGGAAGTGACTATAAGCCCCTAATAGAATATGATCTTCGTTTTTTCTAACTCACGTGGTTTGAACTTATTCAAATCAAAAGTGCAGGGATAGTGTGAAAAATACGTCAGTGATATGCAAAAGCACTTATTTTTTGAGGTCTGTCTATATTTCTGATGTTAGACACAGAGAATGTGGTCATGAAAAAGAAATCCACACCTATATTATGATTTTCTTTTTCACCTTTATTATTCATTTATCTTTGGTTCAGCAGTATGTTAAGGCAAATATCACGTAAGTTGTCATGCTTGATTCTTGTAGATTAGTGAGAAGATCCAATAAACCGAATAAATAATTATCAGGACAATCCAAATTTGAAGGATGAGAGATGAAATTTGGAAATTTGAAAGATATACTGCTGGGAATACATAAAAATATATATGGGAATATAAACCTTACTGTTTTCATGCTGTGAAAGGCTGAAGATGTAGCTTCCAATCAGTACTCTAACTAAACAAGAGAGCTGAAAGATTAAGGCTGACTTAATTGCAATCAAATAATATATTAACTTGCATGTCTCTGCTTTATCACCTCATCACAGATCTAAAGAAGCTAGCCAGGAGGGAATGCATTACTTCTCTGAACTGGTAGATATTTTTGAAGTTTGAAGACGATGTGTTCTTCAAGGAAGGTATGCAAAACAGCTTTTCTTTCTTTCCAAGACAAAAAAGGAAATAGTAATGCTTCTTATCAAGGCTCACCAGGTTTATGGCATCAGCAGCGTATGTAGTGCATTCTTCTAAGGATAACTTCATATCTAATAGCAGATAGATACAGAAATATTTATATAGCACCAAAGGGCATATTACTAGCTGACTTCTTTGATGCAAGATAAATTAATGGGTACAAAATATATGAATTCAAAACACTTGTATTGCCCTTAAGGTGTAGAAAGTCATAATGTAGCTTCCAAGATAAAACACTATCCTATTAGATTCCTTCTGCTGTCAGCTACTCTCTTGAAAATAATTCCTCTAAGGAACTTTATAATCCTGGTACATTGTGAGAAAAGCTTCACATTGCAAACGGGGGAGCTAAAAATGGCGTCTTAATCATGCATTTCCATTACAAAAGTCCTTCTCTTGTCTTTCTACATTGTGAAGGAGTAAGTGCAGTGTGGTGCCAGTATTTTATGTAACAGGCTAATGGCTGGTACTTTGCATTGGAGATGATGTGATTCCATGTTTAGTTTGACTTCTTCAGCCCTGGAGAATGCTGCCTTCCTCAGTTAGGCATGGCGTAGCCCTCATGACAACTCCTAGGGAAGAGCTCTCCTCTTGTTGGACTAATCTGTAGAGCTGAAAGCAGGATTCAATCCTGTGTGTGTGTGCGTGCTCTGTGTGTGTGAGAGAAGATAAAAGGGAGAGGACACTATGGTGCCTGGCTGCAGCCCAGCCCTGCAAATGGTTTCAGCTCCCCAGGCACTTTCTGCATTTAGAAACAGTACTTTAAATTGGGTATTAAAAAGGTGAGCACTGCTTATACTTTCTTCCTCCACAGCTAAAGTGGCCAGAGGTAGTGTCCGTGCATGTTAAGGACACATCTACTTGTGCCTTTTTATGCCTTTTTATTTGTTTCAAACACAAAGAAAGCAATATAAAAGACACTGAAATACACTAAAAGTAGCCCACATGTTTTTGTGCTTCTAGGTCATAGTTATAACATTAATTTTCCTTCCAGATCTCTTATGTGTTTATGTGTTATGTTCTTAAGTGTGAGTTCCTCATGATCGGAGTGCATTTATGAACTGAGGACAAGGATTATTTGCTTGTTCTACACACTATTCCACATTAGTCCATGGATGTGTGAAAATGGATGCATGTAACAGGTCAACATATTGCATTTTCCTCATGACACAAGATGATGATATTCCATTGAATGTATCTCTATTGGGATTGTGTGAATAGCAAATAATAAGCTTAAATATTGCACCTTTGTCCTCATCATGGCCATATTACTACTTGCATTTGCATTCTGAAAACTATGCAGAAAGGTTGTACCCACAAGAAAGGCTGTCAGAAAACAAATGTGAAACTTGTACTGAGGGGATGTGAACTGGTGGGATGTGAATTTTCAATTTGGTTTCTGTAAGCACTGGCACCTGCACATTAAGCACATCCTTCAGTCTCGCCCTAGTCAACAAAACACTTCAGGATTCAGCAAAGTGCTCTCCTGAACTGGGGCCTTCGACTCCAATCTTGAGCGTGCTGCAGGCAGTGGGAGCTTTGTCAACAGTGGCAAGGTGAGCAGCCTCAGCCCTCCAGCTTCAGCATATGGAGAAGTGCCCTTAAAACTTTTTATTTCACTTTGCCAGCATTGGCTGTCAACATCCCCTCCTACTGCAACTCTCCTTAAAATGCACCACTTCAACACTCTGTCTTCTTCCACCCCTTGGTATTAAGGGCAAGGCTAAGTACAAGCCTTACTGCACACTGCAAGTGGTGCAGTACAGCATGCTACTTGTTTTCCAGACATGGTCTTTCCCGGCTCATTCCCGCCCCGATGCCTCCGGAGACCTCCCACTGCCACCGTGGGATGCAGTGCTGCCCCACCATGCCTACACACAGAAGGTTTGGCACCAAAAGTGATTTGTCATTGGCATCAAGCATCCCACCTCAGCGTACCTCGACTCAAACCACGAGATTCATGAGGCTGACGCTCTCTCCCACAACAGTTTTATACCATTTTTACCTACCACTGGGTCTAATCACCC
This sequence comes from Crypturellus tataupa, assembly GCA_034781795.1. NCBI lineage: Eukaryota > Metazoa > Chordata > Aves > Tinamiformes > Tinamidae > Crypturellus > Crypturellus tataupa. The sequence continues at coordinate 2,952,423 of JAWLRI010000700.1, read as the reverse complement.
CAAAGATGAAGTGTTTTTAGAAACGCAGCCTATTTTTCTCTATTTCTGTTAAATATGGAATAGGTAGTTTTGGTGTTATTCTAACACTTGCTGAAGGCTGAGACTGACCCAGGACTGGAAGTAAGCATGGGCTTATCGTAAAGTACAGTATTCAACTCTGAGTCATGTAAAAGAGAATTGAGTACAGGCTTAAATGCCTTTGCGAGTTAAGGTTAAAATAAAGTTCCATGAATTTACTAATATTTTTCTCTGGTTCCACAAGCAAGGGCACTTAGTAAAAAATAGGGATGCAGGTACCATGGCCTGAAGCATTAAAGATGACAGCATTTTCAACTTCTATACTTCTGACAGTGCAATTTAACTCACTTCTGGGTGCTTTAGTTCTCCCCAAAATATGATTTTAAAAACCAATTATTCTTTGAGTTAATTATCTACTGCATTTGTTTAATATGAAAGTCAGATTAAGTGCAAATTGCTTTTTAGAAGTGCTGGATCAAAAAGCTTGTTTTATCTAGGGCTGACTTTTTTCCCTCTCAGGTTTAATAACTTTTTACTCATCAAAAGGAGTCAAAGTTCTCATTTTCAAATGCAAATAGCGTGGCAACAAAAGGCACCATTTTGTTTTTACTATGTCTCTTGTCATTGACACAGTACTCACATAGCAGCATTTTTATCCTAAATGTAATTAATAGTGATTTCAAGAATGTTTAATAACAGTATCCTCGCTTAAGAAGATTGACATCCATGACCGTTGTTGAATTAACCTCCCACTTTCAAATTCTGTCAGAACTGAAGTGTAAATTTTAACATGCAAGTTGCTTCCTCAGCAACATATTTCAGTCAATTTACAGAAATATTCTACAGTTACTTTTATTCTACATGTCTCTGCTTTTATTCTAATTTAGAAGCAAAGGGAGGTTAACCTGGATTAAAAGGAAACACAATAGACAAAGTATATTCTATTACATGTCTGAACCATTTGCAGTTATGAGGGATATTGAATTTTTGCAAGCTGAATTTCTAATCACACTTGAGGAAATATTTACCACCGCTACATTTTATTAAAGATAAACAGTGTTACAGAAGGCTCATTTTTTAATTAACTGTTAACATATCCAGTGTTACCTTTCAGTCTTCATTAGAAAGTTCGTCTAGAAGCAAAGATTAGCGCAGTTAATACCAGTGAGAAACCTTTTGCTTCAGTTAGAGATAAATAAGATACTCAGGTAAGTGAGATATTTTTAGCTCTTCCAGGCATGATGAGCCTCACTCTAGAATACAAAAATCACTGGCTAAAGCAGTCTTGGAGCTAAGAGCAGTCACTGTTGGGAATTAACAAAAGATGGATGAAGTAGCATAAACTGATGACAGTATTGCTGTTCTTTCTTTCTTTTTTTCTTTTTTTTTTTTCTGTCTTTCTTTAAGGGGAACAGGGAACAAGGATGAGAAGAGAAGCAAGGGAGCTACATGCCACTCAGCTTAATTTTAATACCTAGAAAGATTCCGGGACAAACACTTCAGAAACCTTTTCATACATATCTGGAAAAATAATAATGAGATGAGTTGCCACCACCTTTGTTATCATGTAACTAGTTCTTGGCAAATCCAATTAATTCGCTTTATAGCAGGATAAGAGCCTTTGTATGTAAAATGGTAGCTGTGAATATTTTACGTCTTGATTCTTAGTAAGGCTTTTCACACCATTTAATATGATATTCACTAGCCAGCTACAGAGATACAATTTATGAAACAAACTAGCCTGTAAGCAAAATTATGCTCAAGAAAAACATACCAGCAGTTTCGATACAAAAAGCAGGGATATATTTATGCAGTCCTGCAGGGGGTTGTCTTATTCTCTTCTAGTCTATGTTTTCATTAATGGTTCAGGTGATGGAATAGATAAGGTGCTTATATTTAAAAGGAGAGAAGTTCTACAAGTATGCTACAAGGCACAAAAAGAATTGAAATTGAAAAAAATATTCTTAAAAAATCTGCACATTCAATGGGAAACACTGCAAAGTGCTGCACAGTAGCAGGAATAATCAATTGCACTAATAGGGAGTGGGAAAAAACAGATTAAAGAGCATTCTCTGGGGAATATCTAGGCATTTAAATGGATGTGGAGCTGAACATGAGACTATGAAAACATCATTCTGGTTTGTATAAATCTGCAAATGCAACCACTGTGTGAAGCAGTCCTTGCGTTCTGCTCGGTAATGCTAAGGTCTCTGTTAGTCTGTTTGGGTTTTGCTAACAATTTCCAGAAATATTTTGGACCAAATGAAGTTTAAAGAAGAGCAATAAGAACAACAAGAAATTTAGTAAATATGTCTGTTAAGAAAAGACTGAAAGAACTGCAGGCCATTCACTCTAAGGAAAGAGGGACTGCAGGGCACATGGTACTAGTCTTCAGTATGTAAAAGCTTGCTTCAAAAAAGGAAATAATATGTTATCTCGGTCCAAGGGAGTGAAATGGCAAGTTATGGCTGTGAACCACTCGAACTGATTTCCTGACGGGCAGTAAGGTCTCACTGAATAATATTTCTGAACATCTCTCTGGAGTAACCATAGGAACCCCAACTGAAAGGCAGGCAGGCTTGCCTTCAGTGTCCATCCCTCCCTACTTACATATGCTTATTGAACAAAACCAGAGCGGGTTTGTTCACAATTATGCACACATAATTAGTTTTCTGAGTGTTTATTAATGGTGTTACTGCTGTAGAATTTAGCATGTCATTCAGTGTGACCCATCTCCTCATAAAGTTCAGATGTTAATGCAACAAAGGCAAGATAAACCCTTTTTTTTCTCATTCTTTTATTTTTGTCCATGAGACTTTTCCAGATGGTGTTTGTGAACAAGGAAATCAAATATACGTATATTGGTTATGCTCTCTGTTATTTCTGATTTGTTATATTCCTCCCTCTCTTATTTCTTCAGCAAATGCAGATATTTTCATATTTTCTTAAGGACACTGTAGCATCCATTTGAAGAATCAAAAAAACCCCAAATTCTAACAGATGTGAAGATAATTCTTTATATTGTAGGGCTCTCTTTTGTTACAGGAGAGTAAATTATTAATACAGCATTTTGGTTTTGGTTTTGAAAGATTTGTTTCTGAAAAAAAATCTATGATAATTTTTCTACTAATCTAGTTTATTGAAATGAGTTTTATTAGATAAATTGACTCTCTCAGGTTTTTTTTTGAATAGAGATACTTTCTGTTACCAATTAATTAGATCTAAATTATTTTCCAACCTAATTTTCTATCATTAGTAATGCCTGAATTGAAGAGTGAGCATGTATTTTGTTCACAGTTTTCTATCAGGTAAGTTTCACTGGTTCCCATTTCTGTAGGATGCTGATATTAATCTCTTCCAGATCTTAAAATATATGCATTTTCTTCCAATGACAAGGAGTTTGAGATTGTACAAAAAGTGCTAGTCCTTAGGTGTCAGGTTTCTCATGTCAGTTAGTCACATATTTATGACTGTTTTCTTACGTATCTTCTAAAAGGAGACTTAGCATTTGGAATATTGCAGATGGCAGTTACATCTGACTCAGTCAATACAAACCTCTAGTTTTTTTCCTGTAGAAATTAGGCCCTTCCACTTTTTAACAAAGACATTGGCCTTTAAAATGGAGATAGGGAATGGAAGGGCGTTTAAAAATAGCTGAAAAAAATCAGCAAAAAGCAAGATGCTGTCATTTTAATAGGACTCCTGGAACCTTCTGCTGTGTGGGACACTTGAAATCCCAATATGCAGTTTACTCAACCAAAACCTTACTCAGTCTTCAGTCAGCCTCAGCTCTGCGTTAGCAGTCATAACCCGACTTCATGTTACGGGAAAGAGCTGTGCTCCTTCCGTGTGCTTTGCCAGGGATCATGCCTGTCTCCGGGGCAAGCCTGAATGGAGAGTTGCACTGGCCGTTCAGGAGCATCTGAGCTCATTGAACGTTAAATCACACATTTCTGGGAATAACTCTTGTGACGCTCTTCCAGAAGAAAATGTAATATTTTGGCAATTCTTACAGTGAAGTATTTCCATTTTTTTACATTAAACAACGTACTAGACAAACAGTATCTGCTGAAATTGTTAAGTGCGAAAACCTGCTAAATACAGAATCACAGAATCACACAGAATCAGAGAATGGTTACGGTTGGAAGGGACCTCTAGAGATCATCTAGTCCAACACCCCTGCTCAAGCAGGAATACCTAGAGCACGTGGCACAGGGTGGCATTCAGGTGGGTTTGGAAGATCTCCAAGTCATTCTGTACCCTCACCTGACTCCCACTCAGTAAATGTTGAGGGCAATACATGGCAAGATCACTTCCAGTTTAACTTTGTGTGCCTTCTACATGTCAAAATACTGCATCCATTTTGTGCTTTCCATCTCCACTATAGTTGCGCCTCCAGCTCAGTGAATATTTACTCATGTCCAGGGTTGACTGCAAGGTTAATCTCTCGGACAGAAAGGGCAGAGGACTGTTTTGAGAAAATAATTTAGGAAATCCCTTTTTTTCTAAAGAGAATAGTATTTGGGGACCAGATCTTGGAAAGGTAATTAGAAACCTAAAGACGTAATGAAGCATTCAGGAGTTTATGCAGGCCACCTAGGTTCAGTGCCTAGCAGATCAGCGTCTGCACTCAAATGTTTGAATAACCCTAGAATAAAGTACTATACTACCAGTCTACTGGAAGAGGTGTCTGCAGCTAATGTACAGCTCATGAGGAAGGTTAACAGCCTCCAAGGGGAGCCCTAACCACACCGCTGTAGACACTGGTATTCAGTGGGCTCCCAAAGCTCTCTGAAGCTCCATGAGTCACATTGTCAAATTTAACCTTTCTCATGGTTGTCAGGAGGCCTCATCAGCCTCACTTGGGGCCCCATTGCTCAGGTCCACCCCTTGGGCCCACAGAAACGTTTCCTGCTTCTCAGAGAGAGGCTTGTGGTGGGCAGGTTCAGTTTTGTGCGTGCAAAGCTGTGATCACCGCTATATTAAGCTAAATGGCAGCACAGCTTACAGGATGAGACTTTGACAGAAACACTTGGGTGTCTCTGTATTGACATTCAGAAACGGGTCCACAGTTTGCAAGTTCTTCGTGCAGAATAAACACATCCTGCCCAAACCAGCCTCTTCTTAGACCAGCATTACTGACATCAGCAACTAGAGATATTTGTCATCAGAGGAGCAAGACCACGATTCAGATTTTTTACTCATTAGTTCAGGATCCTCTTGCCAATTGTTGGAAACCTTATCAGCTTTCTCCTTCGCTGGTGCAGCTCACTTGTGTCAAAATGAAGGCTTTAATAGGGTGTTTTGCATTAAAATGGAGATAAACACTGTGTTTGCTGGAAGAAGAACAAGGCAGAATAAGCCAGATCTTCAGCTGATATACATTTGTCACAGCTCTGTAAAGATAATGAAGCTGCACTAATTTACATTAGCTAAGAACCAGAACTGCTATATTTCATGCAGACTCCTCTGCAGATCCTCTTTATGCAGATAAGGAGAGACGCTAGTGGCAACGTGCAGTCCTGACAGCTTCCAGCACATGCTTTGAATAGGTCAAAAAAACAGCCTGAATCATCATCCTTCCGGTGAAGATCAGTGATATGCAAGAGCTAGTAACAAGTAAAAGGTTGAAATTTTCTGTATATTTTGGTACTCTAGGACAAAACTGTTCTGATGTACCTTTGTCCTTAAGTCATTTTTTTTCATTCCCATTTATACATGACTATTTGAAAGTCTCTCATGTGCAATTACGACATATGTGTTTATTTCAAATCTCACTAGGGACCTTCTGTGTGTTCACTCCTTTCTCTTCTCTTGGCTCTTGATTATTCATCAATAAGGATGGTTTTGCTTGATTTTTCTGCCTCTTTTAATACTCTCCCTCCCTGTCTTACTTAATTCTTCTGCCTACCTGGAATTTTCCTGTAATGCCACATGACAAGTGGGAGTCACCTGGCACTTACCTGCATGTATTTCTGGCAGATATCACCCTGCCTTTTAAAGTGACAAAATGAAATAAATTTAAATAATTTGAATTCTGAATAACTAATAAAGGTTGAAGGGATCTTTCAGCATTGTATTATTCTGAAAGCACAGACCACCAGTAGCCCTCAGGAGTGCCAGAGCTGAGTCTGGAGCACTGTGGATTGACCTTTTGGGACCTAAGATATTTTGCCTTTTTTTTTTTTTTTTCTGTTTTATTAAGGGGAACCAGAAGCAAAAGTATTATTTGTATTTGTGTATTTGTTCCTCTTATTTCCTTTAGCTGGAAGTTTTGTACCGGTCTCCTACCTTGTGCTGTTCTTCTGTCTCTGGGTAGGTGGCTGCAAAAGCAACAGCCCAGCTGGCAGGGCACAGTGGAAACTGAGGCACTCAAAGCTGCATCACTGTGAGCTTTGCAGCAAGCAAGGTAAAGGTAAGCAAGGTAAGACAAGCAATAAATGACAAATTCAGCAGAAATAAAAGTGGTTTTATTCTGTTTAGTTGATTGTCTCCCTCCCAGACATAAATTTTGTGTTTCAAAAATTCTTTGCAGTATCTTTATAAACAGAAATTTTCTGTGGGTTTGTATGTGTGAGCGCATGAACTACTTTTTTTTTCCTTTAAAACTCAATGTGGAAAGTTCCTCTAGTTCAAGCTATTTTTCTGCCTTTGAGTCAGTATATCCACTGAGATGTAATATTCATTTCATTAGCCTTGTCAGTCTTAATGCTGCTCAGCTCCATTTAATGAAAACACTAAACTAGCATGTGCAGAAGTCCTCTTTCATTAATTGATAGATGACAAAAGTTTCCTTGTTACCTGCTAGTGCACCTTCAAGGAGAGTAAGTAGAAGCAGTGGCTTAGAGTTTTTAAAAATATATTTTTAAAAAGTAATTAACAGCTAGTATAAACCATTTGAGAGAGAAGCAGAGGAGAATTGATACGATCTTGTAACAAAACCTTGTTCAATACATTTTCTACCTAACAGATTGAGTATCTACTGTTTTGTGCAGGAATATCACTGTGTACTTTAGCATAAGGATTCTCATGTTGAAGTTTTTTCTAATGGTCTCTTTTTCAGTAGACTTTTAACTTTAGATCCCATGCTTGCATCTAATTGAAGAAGTGCTTGAATAAGACCGTGTTGGCTGATTGCTTGGCAGGAAGAATTTGAATTACTGGCTGTTTTCTAGGAAGTTAAAATAGAAAGTGGCAGTTTCTCATCTAACGTTAACCAGCTACCCTGTTTAAAACCGATTTGCATCAAAGGATGGGAAGGAAAGCCTGAGAGGAAATACGGAAAAACAATCTTTCGGTGACAGAAGGGCCGCAGTGATCCAGAAGCGCAGGAGACTTTGTCAGGCAACAACCAACCACCCTTTTCAAAAGGAATTGTCCAATGATCAAGAAGGAGTAAATTAAAAGTTAGATGCTTTATCAATATTGGCCTGGCATGGCTGCGGTTCTCCTAAAAAATCAGACTTTTTGTTTTCTGGAGACATATGCCTACAAAATGTTCAGAGGGAAAAAAAAGAAAAAAAGAGAGAAGCATTAGGATGAAAGATTTAAAAGCAACTGTAAATAGTCCCTTCTGTTGGATCTAGTCAGCAAAATACTCTAAATACCAGCTTGCACATCTCCCAAGGGATCATGTTATAAAAAAGAAAAAAGATTGATGTGAACAGAAGGCAACTTTGGTGACTTTTTAGCCAAATCAGGAACCTCAAGTTGTAAAATATCTCTGGTCCGATCTCAAGTATGTGTGACCCAAACATCCTAACAAACTATGCAGGGTACCAAACTACTCAAAAATCATATTTGCTTTGGCTAGTAAGTCTGCAGCAATGAGATGCCACCCATCTGACATAAGAGATAAAAAGCCATGGATCATAACTTTATTCATGTGCCCTGGGAAACCCACTGCTTTTCCAAGACAAATGCATTCCTGGCTTTGTGCTGCTGCCAGGCAATAGATACTCAGACTATACAGGGCCAAACCACATGTTGCTCGCAAATAAGGTTTTTCTTTGCAGGAATTGGATGCTCTGCAAGGTAACCTGAGGACCACTGTGCTTGCTGTGTTTATTTTTTGTTCAGATTACCTGGACTGCCTCCATGCACTTAGGGATAAGGATTAATAATGGCTTGCAGCAACCAAACAGCACTGTAGTTGTTAGTTTTCCTCTGAACTTTATAAATTCAAAGTTTATGAATGATTATCCCAAAATTGATTCCTCACAAATATTTTTATAAAAAATATCTTATTGTTATGCTCCATATGGAAAAGATAAATATCCTATCCTCCAAACGTCTTGCAGTCTACATATGTGAAGCCTATGAAGGTGAGGTTATTATAAATATACCCAAAATTATTTAAATGAAAACTTATTCAGGGTTTAAGTTCTTGATTTCTATGGTTTTCTTGATATACTGTGAAGTATATTTCAATCTGATAGTTCTTATCATGAGGCAGGGGTCTCCTATTGCATTTCTTAGTTCTTCCTTAATATGAGTCTTCGAAAAAATACATATGAGAGTACCATATAAAAAGATGCGTCTATGGAAGTATTTATAATTACTTGCATATATTTTAAATCTTTTCATGAAGAGTGTAGTCTGTCAGCTTCCTATGAAAATATAATGTGTGGTGTTAAGTCTTCTGCTGCTGCTCTCCAGATAGGGACATTTTTTCTCTTTATTTTGAACAGTTTCAGAAGAATTTAATATCATGGAGCACTATATTGATCCACGTTGGAGCTGTAGACTTTTTGAGTATGTTAGCGTGGTCACACCTACCACATAAACTTGTTATGCCATAAGTTAGGTTCTGTGATACCTCACACTGCTGAAATTTAAAGAGTCTATTTGTAAAGACTAATAAAAAGGGCAGAAAAACTCTTCGGGTAATATTGCCTTCCTTTCACAGGTTTTATGTTGAATTACTACTGAGCAAGAAGCCACAGGAATGATATTTTAAAAGATTAATATTGCTTTATATTTTTTTGAAAAGATCAATAATGTGGGGGTAAAGTTAAGGAAGAAGAGACTGTTATCTATTTCCTCCTTTAAATCTTATGTGAATTAACTTCTTTTATTTGTCAGTCACACTCAGGACGGACAAAACATTACTCGTAGTTCTTACGGGTTGTGCATTTTTTCTCTTGCAGTTAACATCTCTGAACATGTAGACAGCACATCTTTTTTCAGTTTCTTTAGGCAACTCTTTATGGGAAGTGCTGAAAAACTGCTTGGAAACAATTACAGGGACTATAAACAGTATAGCCTTGGCTTTATTTTTCTCTGAATTGTATTTTAAGCATTAGCAAAAACTTACCCCAAAGCCTTCCTGAGCTAAGATAGGAACTTGGGGATCTAGAGCTTCCCTGAGTTACTTTGCACCTTTCATCCCTACTCCTATGGGTTTCGCTGGCCCCAGTCTGCACCAGCTGTGTAGAAGTGATGATGAATTACCTCTCAGTCGCCTCTGGCCAAGCCAGTCAGTGTGTAACTAATGGTGCAGTTTGCTAATGAAATAGTGATAAACCAGACCTTGCATTTCGCTATTTTGTCTTAGCTCTTACACAAGTATCATTATGCAACATGGGATTCCTGATTGTAGTAAAAACCACAGGTTCTGTTAGAGCAAAAATGTAGTTCCAAGTGCCCCGCTTTTTGTTCCTCCTCTTTTTGAGACACATTCCTGTTTAATGCCTTATCTTACATGCTTTTATATCACTTTCATCTGTGTTAGGTAGTTTCACAACAGGGTAAACTAGTTAATAATAGTCTCATGGGGGCTCTTAAGAGTTTTCTTCTTCTCTTGCAGTTCACTTTGGCAAGAAGTTCAGGAAATATACTAGCAATTTGAGGGCGGTGACTATGCTAATTTTAAGAAATCTTAAATTCTAATTGGGTATGGAATTATATGGTATTTTTTATGGTATTTTTTAGCCATCTTTTTCAGCATTTTTTTGAGATTTTGATATTTAAAGGCATTATCATTGCATTCTTGCTCTGGCATTTTGTACTTAAAAAGACATATATTGTTGAGCACTGTGTATATTGGAATTGATGCACCTTTATTCCGACTGCATGTAGTCACTCTACTGTCTGTACAGCTAAGTATAGTTAAAAACATTGATGTCTGTTATTTTTCACTAGCAACTAAAATCACAAAGCATTACACTGGACATAGGAGCCAGGAAAATTATCAAATGTTAGTCCAAGTCCATGTGTACCTTCTGAACCTGGTCTAGGCTGATACCTATTCAAGTTCAGTCTGAGTTTTAGATGCTTAAACGAAGCCCAAACATGCCCTATTCCTATTTCTACTAGGGTGAAGATGCTGTTTCATTCCTTAAGGCCCCAATCTACCTTTCTTCTCCACTCAGAGAAGAAGGCCAGGGGAATAGTCCTTCAGCTCTTCAGAAGGATTCAAAGGAAGGACAAAGTTCTCACCAGTAAAAAAGATAAGGAGAGTGTCTAATACCCTTCTTCCCTGACAGGAGCATCTAAGAAGTGAAGAAAATGTCATTGCTATTCAAATTAATGATAAAGTGAGTATATTTAAAGGTTAAGGATTGCTTCAGTGCCTGAGCTATGAAAAAAAAGACAGAAAATGGTAACTTTGTGTGGTTTGACTCATTCAATATTCCAGGTCCAGATTCTGGTTGTATTTTCAACTCCAAATCATTTTTTTTTTTTCCTAAGAGAATGTGCTGTGGAGAATACAAAACTCCACTGTTTGCAGATTCCAGCAAGAAGGAAGGAAAAAAACATGGTACCTTTCAGTCTTAATATTCCCTCAGGGAGTTCAAGTAACAGACCTGCTACTGAGATCACAACAAATATTTATTCCTGAGGAGAGAGTTTCTGTACCCCTGCTGTTGTGACACTGGTCCTCGCATGGAGAAAAAGTGAAATCCCTTCCTTGTACAGTTTTTTTTACTTATTGCAGTTCCTGATGCATAGTATCTCAGTAGTGCAGAGCTGTCAAGAGGCACCACGGTTTTCCAGAGACCCCCACCTTGGCAAAAGTGGGTCTTCAGCAAATGAGAGAGCCAGTTGGGAGCATGACGGTAGAAGGAAGTTTCACAGCAAAATGATCCCGAAGTCATACATACATATGTACATTTTGTGTGTAAATATACACATGCTTTATATCTAAATAACTCCAGTCAGTGGAAAGGCGGCATATCCACTCCAGGGCTATAGTTACAGTTAGAAGTTAAATATAACAGAGCAGATATAAAATTAGTCATATATTTAATTTCAGGCTGAAGACTGACCTTGTTAATGCCACTTTGTTAATGTAAAACTGCTGTCTGAAGGTAGGAAGTCCAGTGCCCACTCCTCCTCCTCCTCCTCCTCCCCATTAGGGCACTGTCAGCAGCTCCCTGCTAACTCCCTGGAAGTCTGAGCTCCGTCTTAGCATCCCGATGGACAGCTTGTGTTTGCAGACCATTTACTGCCCGCGCATACTCGCTTTGTTCCTTGTCTGTGCTCATTCTGAGAGCAACCTGCTACCTTTCTGATAAAATTCTTTGTTTGTTTATTTGGTATTAGAACTGCTTTATGGCAGAGTTTAATAATAAAAACAAAGAGGTAAAACTATTTTCTTCTTTCTCCACCTTTTACGAAGTCATGAATAAAGCAAATTATAATATTCAACAACTTCAAAATCCTGTGAGTTTTTATAAATATTTAAAGCCATTACATTCTGTTTAAAGTTCTTCCAGGCATTAGAAATGCAAGAGACTATAAATTAAATTTATCTCGCATGTTTGAGTATTGGGCTCTAAAGTTATTTGGACTAAAGCAAGTGAAGCAAACTACCTAACACAAATGGAGTGATTTCCCTTGACATGATTGTTTGATTCATTGGCAGTATATACAAGTGTGGGTAAAAGATGATGTGCATTTCAGCTTGTTCAGGAAAGTTAACAGTCACATTGAGATTGTAATTTTCAAAGCTAAATAACCTGATAGTTGTTATGGAATAACATTAGGTTTTGAGGCTATTTTTTTCCCTTCGGCTTATGTTTATAATTTTCTTGCATCTCTTTTACTCTGTATTTTGTGCAATAATCTGAGTCATATATACCCTGGGAAAATAACACATGTTTATTTCCATTCAGAATCTCTCTCATGCAAATCCTATTTCACATTCTTCCATTTTCTGTCCTTGGCAAGAGAAATGAAAAGATTCCCAGAATGCTCTTCAAGATGTGTCCTAGCTACCACTACACTTACATTAAAAAAAATGTAGTCATTATAAACTGCAGAAAACTGAATCCAAGCTAAAACCTATTTTGAGATGCTTAACTGCTTTTCTGTTTTTTTTTTTTTGAGGATATTTTCCTCAAAATAATTCAGCTATGATGATTCTTCAGTTTCCTCTTCCCAGCTCCTCCCAATGAACAGTCAGATAGGAAATCTGGTTCTTTGTGTTCCTTTGTTGTAGTTGCTATATGTTTTTCTAAACTGGATGAATTTGCTTGGCCAAGTAATGTATAGGATATTTGTACGGGTGCTAGGTAAGCAGACTAATGCTACAGTCTTTCAACACATCTTTCTCAAGTCTTCCAGAATTGAAGGATGGATGATGGAGCTCATGATGACCAGAAACACCTAAATTAGTTTGAAATTTGTTTCATCTGATTTTGTTTTTTCTCTCTCCTTCCTTCCTTCCTTCCCTCCTTCCTTCCGTCCTTCCTTCCTTCCTTCCTTCCTTCCTTCCTTCCTTCCTTCCTTCCTTCCTTCCTTCCTTCCTTCCTTCCTTCCTCTCTCTCTCTCTCTCTCTCTCTCTCTCTATCTATCTTTCTTTCCAATTTTACCAGAACACTGGAAATATAGTGACAGCATCTCAACAGTGCGCATGTGATGGGCAGGGATGGAGAGAAGAGGTAATGAAACCTGGACAGATTAATCACGGGCCTCAGGAAACAGCCAACAGATGACATTCCTGCAAAGTGCATGTGCAATATTTGGTTCTTCTGCTCCTGAAGAGTGAGGAAGCGCAGGTTGAGGTGATGCCCAGGATTATGAATGACTTAATCAGAGATGGAAGTCTTAGCAGTGAGATACCAAGTAACCCTTGCTTTGCTATATTGATAAGCGATGGGAAAACAGAATTGACAAAATGGCAGTAATTAGGTAAAGTGCTAGAAAACTTAAGAGAAAAGAACTATATGTATTTTAGAAGCACAATTGCAGCTACTATCAGGTGTAAATAATTATGTGATGTGACAGGCTAAAACTTAGTCACCAGTAAGAACATTAATGGCAGCAGAGAAAAAAATCCTGGTTAGTATGGGAAACACCATATCCAAGAATGATCAGAGTCAAAAAGAAAGTTTTAATTTATTTAGCTATCAGTAGCATGACTGGGAAAAAAAGGTAGCTAAATATGAGTTACAGCTTCATTTCACATACTGCAGCCTGTAGCAGTAGATATTTTAATAAACTTCAGTAGGAAGAAAATGAAATGAATTCCATGAAAATACCTAGCTATTTTGAAGATATTGAAGTCCAAGGAAATATATTTTATGGTAAGCATCCCTATAATGCAGTGAAGCAGTGGCTATGTAATTATATAATGCATATGGAACAGGCTTGGGAAAGTAGGCGCTGGTGAATTTATGTAAATTGAGTGTCTTCAAATACAAAATCAACATATATTTTATATCTTCAGTACAATCCTGGGTAGTAGTGTACATGTATTAGCTGCAAAATAACTGAACTCCCTATCATGTTAAACGCTAACCTCCAGAAGGAATAAAATTTTTTGATTGAAAAGAAATAGGTCCTTCACACAGTGCATTCAAGTCCCTTATCAGCCAATTTTCTCTTTTAAATTACCTTTTCGGAGTGCAGTGTAAGCATTTGAGGCATCTAAGGAGGCAGGGGAGAAAAGAGAGGGCAGAAAGCACCGTGCAAGGTCACAAAGGGAAGAGCTGTCACCTCACACCTCACTGCCACCCTCACGGACCATGGCACTACTGCCTGCTGCTGTGACAGTGACATGGGCAGCAAGGGAAGAGAAACCTTTCCTAACCAAAGCAGCCCCAAGCGATCTATGGGGAAGGTCCAGGGCTTCTGGGGAAAACACCTCCTCTCCAGGGACCTTGGTGCTGCTGCTGCTGCTGCTCTAGGTACCTACCTACCTGGTCTATGTCTCAAACTGGCTCCACACATAGAGGCTGTTCCTGCTCACTGATACAAATGTTGGTGCAGCTCTCTGTAGGCAAACATTACCAGAAGGTCCTTCATGGTGAAGGAGAGAGAACACCATAAAGATTCCCAACAACTAATGTATTCGACTCCAATAGGTGATTCTTTAGCATCCAAATTAATCAGCTTACACAGGTTGTTCAAGGTGAAGCACGATCCTGTCCAAGAGAGTCCAGTCAAGGATAACAGCAAGGCTCTAGTACCATGGCATAGGTGCAAACATTTCTTCAGCTATTCTTCCATGCATCACCGCTCTAGTGGTTTTAATACCTAGAATTTACTTGAACAGGCACTCTTTTAATTACCTGTTCTCTCAGCTAAATCTGTAAAAGCATTAACTGGGCTATGCATAGCCAAACACTGATTACATCCCTTTTCCACTAGAAGAACATTTAACACTATGTTTTATTCTCAGGAAGATAAACCCTTGGGTAAACACTGAGCTTTTTACCCATCTCTTCTCCTAGTAAACTTGTGCAGCTTGAGTGATAGCTGTTGTTTTTAGAGCGAGCTTTTCTTGTTGTTCTGGAAAGTCATCTCACATATGCTGTAGGAAATAATGTTGCTGTATCATTGCTACAAGCTCAGTATGAGCCCTTACAGGAGAGATAAGTGATTTTATTTTAAAATCAATCAATTTTATTTTAAAATCAATCTAACTTCCCTCCCATTTGTATACTCCCATACTCATAAGTGCCTCATAAGGGGCTTTGTGTCCAGGTGGCCTGGTCAGGATTCCTACAGATAGCACAGGGGACAAGAGAAGTCCTCACCATGTGCCCTAGGCCTTGTCTGGGATGTGAAGGGTGGCAGGGTCTGAAGGGGCCTTTTGTGCCCTTTAGAAGCTGACAGTGATTTTTGCCTCTTCATCCTCTGTCCCATCTCTGTAAATCAACAGGATTTCACCTTATCCGAACATCACAAGTTTCCACCTGGTCTTTATCTTCTCACTATCATCCCTTAGGGTCTTGCACCTTTGTCCAGGTGCAGTCTACCCCTTGATTCCTAGGTGTCCCAAGAAATTGCATATAGCTGAGATGAGATGTTGATGACCTGCTAATCAAGGAGTCATCAACACTCAGCAGTCTGATAGAGCTTCTTTCACTTCCATTTTCTCAGTTCCTTCTGGTGTTCCCACATCCAAACCTTCCCATCTGTTCTTCAGTTGTGCCAATCCTCATATTTTTACAACAGTCCTCTGATCTACCAGAAAGAGCAATTCAGTGACCCGTGTACTCACTACTACCACCTACCAGATGAAATGTAAAGTGAGATTCAAACTTAATCGTCCTTGTGATTCCTAACAATTCCAAATATATCATTCAGTACCCACCTTTGCAAAACAATTCAAGCTGTTAAGAATTTGAAGTGAAACACATATCAGGAAAAATACTAAACTGCAAGGAAATATATATATATATATATTTATATATATACAACTAACTAGTAGAAGCAGAAAACGTCTGTGTCAGTGAATTACTTCATTTACATCTTTGTTTTGTCATGTTATAATGATTCTACAAAATAGCTTTGGTCTGATATTTTCAGTGATTATACTCATTCCAAGCAGATGTGTGCATCCTTCCAGAGTTTTTGGAGCTGTTTGAGCTGTTTGGAGTTGTTTGATTGTTGTTAATTTTGAAACTGAGATTAATGTATATTTCTCTAAGTTTTCTGAGCTGGAAAAAGTGCACTGCAATGCCTAATGGGTACATATGTTTAACTATACAAATAGAATGCAAAGAGCAGAAGTTGCAGTTTGACTTATTAGGGATTCTTATGCAAATATAACGTTGATGTGTAACACAAAATCAATTCTAAGTTTAAAGGGTCCAAAAGTTTAACAAATCAAGTAGGTCCAATAGTTTAAGAATATTGAAATTCAGTTAGTAAAAAAAGTATTCACATATTCACAATGTATTCACAATATTTTACTTTTAAAGAGTGCAATTTGCAGCTGCATTGACGTATTTTCAGTTACTCTACTAGTATTTCTTCATGCCATCTTACTGTGCTAAAACAGAAAATGGTTTCTAAACTGTGAAATGCTGTACTACTAGAGTAGAATCATCTCTTGCAAGTACTCCAAGTTGTTAGATATTAGTTTGCAATGCAGTATCATTTTGCAGGAGTTGTGTGTTAATACTGGAAAAAAAAAATCAGATACATGTTTGTATAAATGTTTGTATAAATAATGTTGCATTTGAAATTTATTCTCAGCTTGCCAAGTGGTTACCTCTGTCAGCGTTTCAGGAAATAAAATAATATATTTAATCCAATAGGCAGAGTATAACGGAGACCTTTCATGAAGACAGACTGTTGTATATGTAAACATCTCAGCAGTGCCAATATAAGTGGAAGTGTGATAAAAAGCAGTTTTATTACATGCCAGGCAGTCTCAGATAGTTTGTTTTAAGTCTTCATGAGGAGCAATGCTATTCAATTGCATGCACTTTAAGCACTTGCTGTTTTGTTTTTTTGTTTGTTTTTTTTTTCATCTTTAAATATGTTATTTACAACGTCCTAATACTCTTCTCAGTACTTTTTGAGAACAGGACAGCTATCTTAAATAAAAATCCTCCTGAACATCTATATCACCTCAGAAGCCTGTAAGAATTAAAAAAAATTCTAATTTTATTAATTTTTTTTCATTTTTCTTTTAAACAAAGAGCTGTAATTAACAAACTTCCATTTCCAACTGAAAATAAATACATTGATACTATCTATTTAGATGTATGTCTCAGTTAATTAGTGCGAACAGTTCAGTTTGGATGGGATTCTAGCTGTGGCCAATATCTTCTCTAAAACAAGCGTGTTATTTTTTTTCCTGAATACTGTTTTTTTTTTTTTTCCTCACAGGAGAAAGTCTCAGCACTGTAATTCCCACCCTAGGTCCCTAGCTTTAATCCAATTTCTAAGTTAGTTTCCCAGATCCTACCCTCCCTATGCTCCCCAGCAGTTCTTTTGGCAGCCTGTTATTTGAAGCAGCATAGCAGGAGAAAAATGTGAACGACACAGTGAAAATAGATTCCTGAAGCAGACATGGTCTGTATGTTTGCTATTTGATAAAAATCCCAGGATTGTATCCCAAGTCTGATGGCAGAGTAGCTAAAGGTTTTACTGCGAGCTCGTAGGTTGGAGTGTGACTTGTCCCAGTTTTGGGAACTGCTCTCCAAGGCCAGGTCTGCAGTTACTGTCTTTGTTTCTACTCGTTCCTGTATTTGTTCTCTGCAAGCAGAAATTTCAATAGCTTGTCTGTTTTATGAGAATCTACAAACTGACCTCAGGCCATGGGCTTGCTTTTGTCTTAAAATGCTGGATAAATAGTGGAGTTACATAGTATCATATGTAGATCTACTGGGAAATGTATTGTTCTCCTTCCCTAGTATGGCAAATGCTTAAAGTAATTTCAAATCTATTCTGAATTTATCAAACAGTTTAAGCTGAGATGGCAAATGAAAATGAATTGGTTTCTTTTGGTTTTCTTTTAAAGCTTTTCTAGTCTGAAAAATTTAATTTTTCTCAGTTGTGATACAGGCCAAGGATAGGGAAGTCTAAATTCTTCTACTGCTTAACTGTGAGCCTTCTGCACCAAAACCAGTATCTCACTGGGACATTCACTGCTAGACTTTTATATGACTCTTGATTTATGTAATTCTCAGGCTTGGAAATGCATTTGTCTTGCATGGATGGTGCTGTTATCTGCAGGGCAGTGAAGACTGGGAGGAGGCATCATCAGCTCCTCAAGAAAACAATCAGTGACTGAGAAAAATAATGAAACAGTTTAATACTATGTTTGCAAATGCATATTATATATATAATGATTAAGGGGTTAAAATATTCCTTTGTTTTTGTTGAATTACAGGAATGCCATCTCAGTTCCCTATTTTACACTAAGAATTTTACACTTACATTAAGGACTCAACAACTTTGTAAAAAATAGTCTGATTTATACCAAGCCATCAGTCATGCTCTGGAAACACAAGAGCAGTGATCTTCCAGAATTTTAGAAGAAAGCCCGTTTTAAAGCTAAATTTTAGTTAGTTGGCTGGTTCATGTGCTATGTCCTGAAAGAAAGTAGTAGGTTGATTCATATATTTGTCCCTGGCATGAACTTGTAGTAGAATAGCACAAACATTTCGGATTTTTCTTAGAATTAAATTTTATCCATGTCATATATTTAACCGTGTTTGAAGATCACAAAATCCCACAATGGTTGAGGTTGGAAGGGGCCTCTAGAGATCATCTAGTCCAACCCCCATGCTCCAGCAGGGACACCCAGAGCACGTGGCACAGGGCTGCATCCAGGCGGGTTTGGAAGATCTCCAGAGAAGGAGACTCCATAGTCTAGGTGATCTCTAGAGGTCCCTTCCAACCTTAAGCGTTCTGTGATTCTATGATTTGAAACGATTCCATTTTTTCCCTGTCTCTAGAAAATTGTATGCATCATTCTCTGACAGAATTTATATTTTGTTATAAAGGTGAATATAAAGGATTTTTATATTCTTTTATGAAAAATACTTATTGCACGTGACTGTTTACAGGGAATATAGGACTTCATGAGACTGAGATATGTGTGATGCGTATGTGAGTGCAGTGATAAAGATGAGAAGGAAATAAAATGTAGAAGAAGGGATTGAGTTACGTGCGCAGGAAAATGTTGGGAAGTGCAAGTGGCAAAGAGAACTGGAGACGGAAAACGTAGGATAAATCTGGAATACTTTACCGAGTAGTAAACACAGTTTTCCACACTGCCCCAACCTTGCTATCTTTTGCCAGTCGTTGTGTTATGTACTAGCCAGACTTTCTGTCCATCAGGTCTAGAAAAAAGGAAAAAATCGGAAGAAGAGTGTGTGAGCAATCTCATAGGCAAAAATAAGATTGTGACTTCACATCTTCAAAGAATAAGAAAAATCCCACGATAATGGTTCCTTTTGATTTATTGTTTGCTCATTTTGTTGATGTAGGAAATAAAGTTCACCTTTAGCATAATTAATGGCAGAAAAATACATAGTCACAATAACATTATTTCCAAAGCAAGTATCCCAAGCCAAACAAATTTAGAATTAAGTTCAAGAAATTGAAAAATATCAAAAGTGTGACATTTCCAGATCAATCTTTAAATGATTTGCATTCCCAATAGTATAATGAATGAGGAAGAAAGAGGAAATCCAAAAGTATGAATAGGCTCTTAAGGGTAGCTGGATATCATACTGTTACTGCTTTGTGTCCTTGGATGACTAGACAATATCTTTCAATTTTACTTTTTATGTTATAATTTTGTAACATACTTCTTGTCCAGCAATTCACTTTACATTGACATTTTTGCACTTCATATGTACACCTGCCATCTGTAAATACTGGATAATTTGAGTCTGATTTCATGCTACATGGACTAAATCCCATATACTCAGTTAAAAAAAAAGTTGAATAGCAGAAACAATACACAGTGACTTTTTCACTCTCCTGAATAAAAGTTTAATAATGAGATTGTTAACTGTGATGTTCGAACACTGTGCAATCTTTTTTAATATTAAAGTTCTTATTCTGGTATCACTGTTTATCTGTCTTAAGGTTTTTTTCAGGAAAGACTTGACATCTCTTTATTAGAGTCAATTTTCAGTGATTGTACTTTAAGGGCTGTAATAATGGTAACAGTTTCATATGTATATTTACTGCCAAGGACTAAAAAAGGACTAGATGGAAAGCATTTTATTTTACTGAGAAATCCTAAACTACAGAAGAATAAAAAGTTCAAAGAAGTTCTTCTTTGAGACCATCCGAAATAATTCCTTTTTTAGTATATTGGAATATAGTGAAAGATGCTCTGTTAACGTAATATCACTAGACACTATAGTAATAATAAACACTTACTGATTAGTTCTTTGATTTTAAGGCTATGTATTCTGATTGCCCTTTTGCAGTATTGTCAATTCAGTATGATGAGTTCATGACACAATAATATTTTCTGCTTGCATAGGATATCTCCATTTGTTTCTAGCTGATCTATAGACTCTTCTTAACTCTGTGTGAGTGTGAGTTTAGTGGAGCTCATTAAGTTGAATAAAGACAGTATTGTTAATGATACACTAATCTATTGAGGAGTCCAGGTTAAATTATCCCTGAACTCCAGGAATTTTACTTGAGGCAGGAGTACAAATAGTTTGCACAGGAATTACTACATACCTATATAGCGCAGGACTTTAAGAGGAGAAATACTTCTGAATGTAACAAACAGGTCTGCTTTGGTTGGTAAATAGAATAGAATTTCTGGAAAAGAAATGGCACAAGACTAATGTGCTTTTTTTGATCACACAGATACAGCTCTAACTTAAATTTCTGGATCTGTAAATGAAAGGAAAGGGATCTTGATAGAGAAGTTGGGCTGCAGTGAATTTGATTTTTTCATGATCAGAAAATTCAGGTAGCAGACTTGCTGTACATACAGTCTAGAGTTTTCAATGCCTGTATATGCACTACTCTCAGGGCTTCCTAGGCTCCCAAACACTGAAAAATAATTTTTCTTTAGCTATTCCTTGTAGAATTTTCCCTTCCTGAAGATAGAAGAATGTCTCACTATTCCTGTGACTTGGGCTATTAAATTTCTAGGTGTTTCTAGGTGCTAAATTTCTAGGTGTTTTCAGAAATGTTACTACAGGGTCCATTTCCCTGTTAGGAAAAGAGTTTTTCCCCCTCTCTTTTAATGCTTTAAATATCATAGCTGATAGAAAACATGATCATAATTTCCATAAACCTTACAAGTATCAGATTTTGTCAGGCCAAAGATCTATTCCCCTTGTCTGCTCGTCTGCTTTCCTGAGAGTGACCAGCAGCAGTTGGCAGCAGCAAATATTCTCTCAGTACCTGTTTATTTACCCCTGACCTACAGAGGTTTTGAACTAGGTTTTTGAATCTTTGAACTTGCATTTAAGAGTATGCAAAGACTGAAGAGAGTAGGGGAGGGAGGGGAAATCACTTGTAAAAAGATGTTTTATTTGGTTTCTTGGGTTAGTTTTGGATATTTGTGATAAAAGTCCCTCTTAACCTGACACTGATACCCTATTTTCAGCTACTTCTGCTTTACGATAAATACTTGGATTAAAATTCTCTATCCTGCAATTCTGAATAGCACAGTTTTGAAGTTGAGTAAATATATTACCCTAACAGTTGTTTCTGTTGTTTCTGACAGGGACTGCTTGGTGTGGAATTGTTAGGTATGGATGGGCTATGGCAACCTTGTATTTGGAAAACTCTCATATTCTCCTAACTTAGAAATAGCTCTAAGTCTAAAAGTGGGAAGGGACCCCCTAAAAAGAAACCATGATCTTGTACTTATAGGCCATATCAAAATACAAAACTAAGAGCAACCTTAATCTTAGCATTTCCTAACAACCGAACACTTGACCTTTCAGCCTTAATAGCACGCTTTTGACAGAAGAGAGATTTTTCTTCTTATTTAATAATATCTGAAGGGCAGCTATTTGAAGCTTGAATGAGGTTGTACCTAAAGGTCATGTAATATCAACTTATAAAGCTGTGCAGCATGTAAAATATTTCTTTTTTTTTCATAGAATTTTATTTATGGGGTTTCTCAAAACCTGCACTGATTTAATGACATTGAAATACCCCGACAGTGTAGCTACTTAAAGGAGAAAATATATCATAACTGGATATTTGGAAAAATAAACGAAAGGCTAGAGCTACCAAAGTATTTCAGCAGGTATGATTCTAAATCTGAAAACGGAGTCCTCAGTATTGCCACTAAGCTGGCTCTGAATGCACCCTCAGTCTCATGTGAAAACTTAAGCAACATCAGCATGTCTGAAGACACATCCAGAGGCACCTCTGCCCAGCTAGTTTTAAGTAGTTTGGCACCCAGCTCATATGCTTCTTAAAACAGTACAGAAACCAGGGATTCTTCCATCACTGTGTTTTTTGTTTTGATTGATATTTCCAAGCCATTCCAAAACACAACAACAGAAGATACAGTGGGTCACAGAAGATGCTTTGAGTGTCCTTTTACACAGTAGTCTACCTGCCAAGAGCTGTCACCCAGAATAAACTGAAATTCAATGTTGCTCCCTTCTAGTCTAACTACTCTAGTGATTGGCAGGTTACTTTGAAACTATTTCTTGCATTTCAGACAACCATCTTGAATCTAACCCTATTACTTTTTCTTCTTTTGCCCCCTCTCCCAGTTCAGTGTCATCTGAAAACTTCATAGATATAGTCTATCTTGGGCATTCTTAATAGAAATATTGAGTAGTATTCATCCCAAGAGAGTCTTCTATAAAACTTCCCTCAGTGCATGCTCTATTTTGACAATAAACATTGATTTCTAGTTTCATTACTTTTCAGATAGTCCAGCTTTATATCCTTCCATCATAATAGGATTTAGACTTTTTTTTTCCTGACTTGCTTTTAGGAATATCATATCAAACTGTATCAAGCTTTGCTAATGTCAGAATATGATATCTTTTGCTCTCCTTTAACAAGAAAGCCTATTATTCTGTCATGGAGTTCTTAAATTCTAAGCCAGTTGCTTCATATCTTCTTGTCAGCATGTAGCTGCCTATAAATTATAGTTTGATCATCTACTTTTGATTATTCTTTATTTATTTTTTCCATGAATTTAAAACTGGAAATATGTTTCCTCATCTGTCTTTGGGACCACATGTATTTTTCATTAGCTCTGTAGTTCGTGTATGAGACTCTTTCTGCCAGTTCTCCGACTACTTGCAACAAATCCTACAAGGCTTTGACAATTGTTTGTATGTCTATAAAGTGTATGGAAATTTTACACCATATTACTGGTATTATTTATGTTAGCTTGCTGTTGAAATGACTTTATTTCTTTAACACAATGCAAAAAAGAAATTAAGTACCTCAGTTTTGTCAGTCTCCTTCCCCCTTTATCCCTTTCATTTGTTTGTTTCTCTCTTACTACCAATCTAATATTGCTCATGCCTTAGCCACATTAGTTTCTTAGTCTACATAGTAACTTGCACTAGACTAATTTGTGCTTGTACCCTTAATGTCATTATGTTAATTAATTGCTAGTCCTTAAAGTTAATCTTTTTTTTCCTCTTATTTTGTGTCTTATTTTTGCCTACCAGTTCTTAGAGTTCAATAAGCTCTATTTTACATTTACGTTTTACGTTTCCATGATACATTTTCTAAAGAACTTTTCTACTGCAATAGAGAACATGATCTTTTTTAAAATTAACAAAAAATCTCAAATTTAACTATGCTACAAACATAATTAAGTAAAAATATGCTTAAAAAAAATCAGTCCTTCTCTATAATGAAAAAGGAAAAGAAAATTATATACATCTACAGGTACATTCTGGGGAAAGTCTCGCTGCTGAGGAAGAAGGCCAGGCTGGGGAAGAAGGCTGGGGGGAAAAAGGCAGAGTCTGGAGCCAAGCAGCTGCAGGTCAGCTGGGACCAACGAGTTGACCATGAGGCAGCAGTGCACCCTTGCAGCAAAGAAGACTAATGCACCTGGGCTGCATCAGGGAAGGTGTTGGAAACAGGTCTGGGTGGAGGTAAGGTGGTGGTGGGGTAATGTTCCCCTTACTCAGGCCCGATGTGTGGTTGGTTCCTGCTCCCAGCTCCCTGCTGTAAGAGAGACCTTGATGTCCTGGAGCACATCCAGCAAGGGGCTACTAAAATGCCGAAGGGGCCCTGTGCATCTGTGCATGGAAAGGCTGAGAGAGCTGGGATTATCTAATCTGATGAAGGGGACATCTTGTCAGCATGTAGAAATATCTGAAGGGAGGATGTAAAGAAGACGTAGCCAGGCTTTTCCCTCTCTCCTACGTGAATTTGGGATTCTCTGTGTTCAGGTATTTGGTTCTTTCACACAGGAACCTGTGATAGGAGGTATGTACTGATCAAAATGCCTAGCAGTTTAAGCCATGTAGTCTGTAGAAATGGATCTAACAATATTTAAACACATGTATGTTATCATCTGCTCAGCATATTCTACTAGTAAGCTCTATAGATACAGCCTCTTCTGAGCCTCTGAGTGCTGGGGATCAGCTGAATCAGCTCGGTTTGGGTAGAGCAAAATTCTTTCCTTACATTTTATGCTTCCTAGCTTCAAATGTAAGCTTAGTAGGGGCAAAAAGCACATAGTTAAGATTCAAAAGCTAGCAGTTAAGACATTATCTGAAAAACTTTCTACTGTCTGCTGAGCAGTGCTTTACTTTTGAGCCGTTATTTTGCTTCCTCCCTGTTCCTCCAGGCACCTGCCAACTTTTAATGTGAATTACCTCTATGTTTTAAAATACATATATTTTTAAACTAAAAATGGCAGAAGTATGAGCTTGTGCCCCACTGTTTATTTCTTGATACAGTACTTTGTGCAGATTTGCTGTGAGACAGCTATCATGCACCCAGAGAAGGCCTGGGTGGAATATTTGATTTTGTGTGCACTAGGATTCATTCACAATATGTGTTTGGGTGCAGCCTCTCAGTTTTGGAGGGTAAGAAGAGCTGCATGGATTTGAGACTTGCTATGCCACTTGGCTTCAGGTCTGGAGCATGGTCCTACTTAGCACGGACACAGCCTCAGAAAACACCCACCTTGCAGGGTTGCGTGAAGTAATCACAATCTGTTAAAGAACATTCCCAGATTAGTCCTATCCAGAAATCATGAAGATTCTGCTTGTCACTGATTCTTGACAGTGCATGCTCAGCTGCTGCACCATTGTACTGGATGGACTGGACCCTGCATGAGACCCCTTCTGTAAAAAATGTACAAGATAAACAGCGTCTGTAGGATTTACAGCTATCCTTTAATCATTATTTTTTGTTAGGAAAGGCTTTGAGGAATAATGGCACAGAAGTGTTACAACACTTTCAGCACAGCTTTGGGGCCAGAAGTACACTGTGCCTTATTAACAAGTAACTGTTAAACTCTAGGTTATACAAACCTCTTACCACATTTAGTGGTATCATTAAAATATCTAATTAGAACTTGTATGCAGACCATAAAGTATAACCCTTTTAATTAAGGGGCATTTATAAAAGGTTTAGTTATCTCCACGATTACTAGACTCTGTAACATTTTAATGGCTTGTTTAACAGACTTTGTATAGTTTAAGGCCACAAAGGACCATTAGAACATCTAAACTGACCTCCTGTATATTACAGGCAATTAAATGTCACCCGGATACCCTATACAGTATCAGGTCTTGCTGGCTTTAGTTAAAATAAGGCATTTCAGTCTTCATCGGACTAAAGGGTGTGCTAGAGGCAGAGAACAAGAGAGCACAGAACCTTAAGACCCTTGATTGACAGAAGGTAACACGTTTAGATGATCTTAGAAGAAAAATTCCATGTTGCAAGGAAAAGCTCTGTCAGACTAAACTTGTGGAAAGGGTTCAAGTTTGGCAATCAAATTGAACTTGACTGAGAATGTGCTATTATAAACTGTTCCCGCTGCCATAAATAATTGTAGGTATTCTTAAGTATATATTAGATTTATTTTTCCTTCTTTTATTCTCCACATAAGTAAATCACAAAGTTTTAATAAGATGTTTCCTTCCTCCCCTCCTCCTTTCACAAGTATTAAATTTTATGTAACATATATTAATGTAAAAAAACCCTGAAATATTCAGTGTAAGATAAGAGGAGCCAAATCACACAGCTGCATGCTGTGGCTTTGAAAAAGGCTCCCAGAACTTCTGTAGTTCTGCTTGGCAGCACAGGGAACAGGACAACACATGGTAAATGCTGTGTGGATAACCAGAACACATGGGCTCCTGGACAGAGCTGTGCACTTGGGCACTGGTCATTTATTCAGGATTTCTGGGCACCCTGAAAGCAGTTGGAGCTATTGCTCTGTTCAGGTCACTTGGCATCCAGTTGTCCTGGACAGATGTGTAGTCTTGCTGGTGAAAATCAGTAATCTGCCTCCTGAGACTTGAATGTCAGCACTAAATGAAAACTGCCCTGGGCAAAGGAAAGCACTGGGGTCTGAGCAATCCGCACCTCCCACCTCCATTTGCAGAACGGGACCAGTGAAATCCTGTTTTATAGGAATGTGTAATGGGCCAAATGCACTGGAATTATACCTGGCCTAAATAATCTAGCCAGGAGCACATAAATAAATAAATAAATCAGAATGCCCTCTGAGAAATATGATGACAAAATTGC
The DNA here is from genome assembly GCA_034781795.1 of Crypturellus tataupa. Classification (NCBI taxonomy): domain Eukaryota; kingdom Metazoa; phylum Chordata; class Aves; order Tinamiformes; family Tinamidae; genus Crypturellus; species Crypturellus tataupa. Next base: position 2,926,026 of record JAWLRI010000700.1, on the reverse strand, counting down.
CGACAAGAAATTCAGAAACTGGTTAGGATGTCAAGCGAGAGCAATCTGTCTTTCTGACCCAGTGAGCTGTAGGAGAAAATTGAATGGTAATGTAGCGCCATAAGGCAACAGGAAGAGTCATGCAGGTAACAGAAGTTTCTTGGATTATACTTAACTCTAATGCAAATGTTGTCTGCTGCCTTATACTAGTCATTTACTCAGTACAACAGACATCTCACACAGTCCAGGTGAGAGGCATCAGTTGTTCCCTCTGTGGTGGCTTAATTTTGCTGAAGTTATGTGAAAATTCCCTCTCACAATCAGGAGATCTATCAGTCATTAAAATCTCACTGGCTCCTTGCTGCTCACTCTAACAACTGTCTGTAATGGGTGGTGTGGTATATTTACAGTCCCTTTTAATAATATTTTCATGCTGATGACTGCATTTATGTGAAGCAGCCTACTTTACAAAGGTGAGTTTTGAGGTAAAAGAGGACAAGTCTTATTTTTATCAAACACTATGGGGAGATTCCTCAGTAAAATGGTCCAGGTCCTTGTTTTATTTTCCTCTGTAAGATGGTCCAGGTTCTCATTTTAGTTTATCTATCTGGTCTGTAGTTGCTGCACTGAAGCTTACTCTACTAAGATAAGAATTCAAGCTGTGTGAAAATTCATCCGCACAAAATAGATGAAAGTATAGATCTCACTGACGCTGCCTTCATTCTGACTGCATTTCTACCTTTCATCACCCAGCAGTCAACCTCTACATGGAATTTCTCTCACCTGGGTCCTCAGGGAGCAGAAAATTTTGCTGACTGAGACAAAAAATCTGTGATGTTAGTGCTTGTTAGTCTTCAACCATGGCATTCAAAAAACTCATTCTTGACAGAAAGGCCAAAAAGGGTAAAGCTATGACTGTTCACTTCTTTCTTTTTCCTACTTTCTTCCCTCTTAGTTGAAAATCACATAGCTAAATAGTAGTTATTTGTTTATACTGAGCTCTTCCAGATGGATGCTGAATTATGAATCCTGTTGGATTTTGATGGATACTTTCCCACTTTCATCCCATCACTTTCACAGTCACCATCTACTTGTATAGGCTGCACTAACTGAGGCAGCTCCAGTCAGACCTTTGCTCTGTGTATTGTTTAGGAGAGCTATCATGATGCTTCACCTAGCCTAAACAAGAATTAGACCATATGCACTGCTTGGCATTTATGCAGTTAAAGAAACCCTGTTAGCAGGGGTGTTTGACTCTTAGTCTGTACGGTATAACATTTTTGAATCACTCTTGTGCCTGTGAGATGTAAGGATGGGGACTGGCAATTTTATCATTTTATTGTGGTGTTTGATATTTAGTTGTAGAAGTCAAAAAGTTGAGCATCACCTTAACTTTGTGAAACAGAATGAAAACTCATCCCATGGCACTGGAAGTTACCCACATACACAGCCAAAGGCTCCTAGGAAGGCAGTATTAGTAGCTGTGTAACAACACACATGTCAAGTTCGAAGGGTCTTTGTGAGAAGGGTCTAAACTATGATCCCTGGTAGCTCTATCGGCTCTATTAACAGTGGGCATGTCTTGAAAACCTCTTTAATAATTTCTTGACTGAGTGTAAAAAAGGATTTATTGAAGCTCATAAAATTGCTACCAGGTGGATTTTTACAGTGGGAAAGAGAACATTGAATATTTTAACTCAGGTCAGTCATCCAGCGTAAACTGAATATGTGCCAAAAGTGCAAGCTGCAAATGATCATTCATCAGCTTCTCAGATCTAGTCCATTTGACATCATAGTCCTTCATATTGACTGTTTTATTGTATTACTGCTTTACTGTATTTGATAAAACCAATTGACTCTCCAGTGCACAATAGTTCCTCCTGGCCTGCTAAGAGTCTTAAAGTATCAGATGCAGACAGGTCAGTGGGAGAAGCAAGGCCAGGTCCAGTAAGAGAAGTCTGGATTGGTAAATGATGCCCTTCTGCTCTCTGACTGGTACAACAAGGTGGGTAACCCCTCAGGTCTAAATCCAGGGGAAATTTCAGGGGGTCTACACAATACAGTGCTCCAGCGTACTGCAGGCACCAAGGTTGCTCTAGCCCCCACTTTACCTTATCTTCTCTTATCACTCTTCCAGAGGAGAAAAAATACATCTAGGGGGTTAAGGGAAAAGAGAAGGAAGTAGAGAACAGATATTAGAGAAACAATATGCATACTTGTGCTGTGTGAGATGTTTTGGTACTGAATACTGAGGCAAACTAATGAATCTCTGGGATTCCCCATTTAAACTTGTCAAATTGCCCATTTATTGGCCATTCTTGCAAATTCTTCATATCTGTGTTAAGATAGCTAATGGGATTCTTCCTTGCTTTGGAATTAGGTTGTATTTTTTACATAGTGCTTGGTACTGTAAACTGCTAAGTAAAACTCAGCCTTTTACACAAGTCTCTTAATAAAATTCAGCAAAATGTTCAAACAAAATGTCCTACTCCAAATAAAATGAGTCATGGTTAAACCCCATGGTGTCGATAAATTAATTAACTTGCAAATAAAAGAGAATGGGATTGGAAATGAATGAACAAATAGAGAAGAGGAAAATGAAAGAATTATAAGCATGTTCTAGTCTGTAGGAAACCAATTTCACCATCACAGCTGCCATCCTTACATGTCTCAGGAAGGATTCTGGGATAAAGCCAGGCACTCTGAAGTTATATCATTGATCAGAGATGCATTGGCAAACAGGAGCCAAAGAAAGAGCAAGCTGAGGGCATCACCATCCTTCCAGGCTCCAGGGAAATCCTAGATGTGAAATTTGAATTTCTGTTATCTCTTTCACCCCCGTGTTCTTTTGCTTCCCCTATATGATTTCTTCTTTCCCTATCAGTCTTTTTTGCTTTCTGGGTAATATAAGTCTGGTTTAACTAGTCAAAGTTCCATCTTCTGCAACACAGCTATGAGCTTGGGAACAGAGAGGCTGATAAAACTGTGGCCTAATGTGACATGGGCACAAATATGCCAGTTCTGAGACTGCTGATAAGAGGATATTCTGGATGTCTTTGGCTGCAGCAGCAAGTCAGGCAGCACTGTGGCAGACACTTGTCTGTGCTGTTTTCTTTCTCTTCTGCTCCTCCCTGTTTCCTTTCTTTGCTCTCTCAGTTCCTTCTCCCTGGCTCTTTAGTTTTTGTTTGTTTGTTTGTTTGAAGAAAATGGAATTTCAGCAGTGGCAGAACTCTGTACCTGTCTGTAAAGATTTTTGTGGTTGTCACTATAAGGCAGGCTGAAGTCCCTGGACTTCCAACCCAATCCTTCTACCTGTTTAGTGTTGCACATTGGCAAAATAATTTAAATATCTTACTCTTTACAGCCATGATGCCCATCAAAATCTGTGTCATATCTCATGGAGGCTTTTTAAAATTCTTTTTTGGTATACTGGAATGAATAAGGACCTTTCTGCCCTCTCAGACTTCCTCTGCTTTTGACATAGCACTATACCAACATAATGTGACTGCTTTAGTCTCTACTAGTTTGTGGGTGGGAGACAGGAGAGACATGGGAGCCAAGTGAAAACTCTGAACTCTGCAGTTTTTTTATGCAGTCTCTTTTCCTCTTGTGACCTTGAATTGTGAGACTGCTGAGATGTACCCCCTGCTCCTGGCTGGAAGCATCTGATATGGAAATGGCAGCAGCTACCTCTTCCATTTCACAGGAATTGGGATATGAGAGGAGTAATTTCCAGGAGCTTTTTTTCTTCTCCTCTTTAGCTGAAGTCTCATGACTCTGTCACATCATCTTGTTGCAGGCCTGTAGCTGTAACTACAAGAACCAGAATATTTCTTGGAATTGTCACCTGATGTCTGTGCAAAAACCCATCCCAATTATTCCCCTTGGTCTTCAACTTAGGATCTGGTACTGATAACTGCAGATCCTGTAGTTTTGACGTATTTCCTCTGTGCTACTTGGTGCTACCAGGTGGAGACTTCTTGGATACTGCCTTTGCCATGGCTTCAGGAACCAAAGATGAGCAAGTGATACAAGAGACACCTTTTTTTTTCTTTCTCCCTGGAGCTATCTCAATTCAAAGATAGTGGTTATGGGTGTCTTCCTTCTTTGTAATAATCTAGAAAATGACTGTGTGATAGTTATGCTATTTGCTGCTGGGACTAATTTACTTAGGCATTTAGAGAGATAGTCTATGACTAAGTCTTCATCGGAATAACCTTTCTTTTCTACCAATCTGAGTTTGGAATTTTTTACCTTGTGAAATGTCTTTAGAAGAATTAGCTCTGGAACTCTTTGCAATCAGGATAATAATAGAACTGACACCCCGTTTAACTGTCATTAAGTGTACTCAGTTTTTGGTAGACTCCCTCAAAGACAAGAACTTCATCAGTTTTAGTCATTCTTGGTGAGAAAATTTTTGAAGAACACAAAGCCAAAGAACAGACATCTCTGCAAAACAAGATGACTTATCAGTCCTTACTGACGAGCAAGGACCTCCTAGTTCACAGGCATGGGCTGTAGAGAACATGGCCCATCATCTCAGCAGGGGCTACAGAGTCCATTTACGTGCTCAGCGGAGGTCTGTGCCCAGAGCTCCTCAGCATCTCTGTTGCGGCCATGGGAAGAATCACTTGTAGTAAGCTGAGGAAGCTGGCCCATCAGAACCGAGTGCCTGGTGCATGCTGCCTCTAGAAGGATTTCCCCACAACTAGTTTCTGGCATTCTGATAAAAGGAGGAAGAAAGAACTGAGTCCCAAGTGGAAAGCCAGTATCCAGAGCCAGGAGTTAAAAATTCCTTTATTTCACATGGGCAAAGTCCTGAAAGTACATAATGGAAGTCTTAGCTAATAAAAGTACTCAAGATAAAAACAATTAGTTAATTATCTCAGTATGAACTGACATAATTAATCAAAAAACAAACAACAACAAAAAAACTATGTAAGGTATTGAAGCTTTAACTTTCGGGATGACTCTAGAGTCAAAAGATATGTAGAAGGCTGCCTCTTTCCACTCTATAAGGTACATTTGAATTGTAATAATCTACTATTCATCATGTACAAGAGTTTCACTTTACATGAAACCTTTCAGAACATTACATGGAAAATAAATGAAACTATTACATCAAAATTCCCGAAGGAAGGGCTTTTGTCCAATATCCCGATGAGTCCCCATGGCCGTCCCTTGCTGAGCCGCTAAGCCGTGTTCATGTTGTGCCTCATCCTTCTCGCTCAGGCTTGAAGGATGATCAGAAGGTCGTCTCCCACAGTAGGAGAGCTTGGCCAACACTTTGGAAATCTCACTTCTCCCCTCACTTCTCTTTGTAAATAAGATTAATTTGTAAAAAAGGTTCTGTACTAAGCAAAAACATTTAGTCAATGTAAAATCACTGTTGTGAACTGAGAAAAATGAAGCAGAGAGGCCATTAGATGGCTGTTATAGCAGAGTGCTTCCATGACTCAGTCTAATAACCTGCCTCCACAAGAGCAGCTCCTTCAGATTTATTTATATTACTCATATTGCTCACTGAACAATTCATTTTTATGGATTTATATTATACCATAACAACAGCCCCTTTAGCACTGATGAAGGGAAAAGGTGAAAATTACATTTGTGGTTCTTTTGTTTTTTAGAGTTAAAAGCTTTTCTTTTTTATATAAAAGATACAGTTTTAAAAAACAGGCCCGATTTTATTAAGACACACAAAATGATAAAATTTTTCCAGTGAGACAGCATTAGTTAAAGAGGAATATTGTTGTGGATTTTTTCTTATAGTTCCAGAAAAAAACTAAGGTATTTTTATCCTTTCTCCACTACATAGACATCCCTTTATTTGTGAAAATATTTCTGTGATTCTGGTGGATCTTCTTCTCAGGCAAAACCAGATCTCGGTTTTGCTTTTATATATCTTCCACTGAAATTGATAGGACAGAAGATTTATAGAAAATAAGCTGTTGGAGTATAATGAGGGAAGTTCCATATATGAAATAACATTGATGAAAAGACAGGAGAAAAAAAGACAGGAATAATAAGACATTGGAGGGAAGATGACTTTTCTGTTCAGCACAGCCATTGGTAATCTGGAAAGGGAAATGGGTAGGGGAGTCTACCACTCTGATAGAATTAGTCAAGGCTGAGCATTTATTACAAAGCATTGCAGAACAGTACAGGTTGCTGGGGTGAGAAAAACACCTAAGACCACTCAGTGGCAATGAACAAAAAGTAGTGATAGCAAAAATAATCCCAACCATGCAAACACATCCTGACAAGTTCTAAGTGAAATACTACCACTCAGGAAATGACCACTATGGATAGTCCTGTGAAAACTGTATAGGTGAGCTTGCTACTCAGTAGCAATGAAAAGACAAATGTAATTCTAGAATTGGACCAGAGGAAAAAATAATCATTGCAGTGATGGCTAATGTACAAATCTAACTCCTGACACTGCTTGAATATTGCATGCATCTGTTAGCTGTCTTTTAAAGAATGTTTTAGAATTTGAAAATCTACAGGGAAGGGCAAAGAGGATGACTATATGAAAGAAAAGACCTTCATATGAGGAAAGTTTAAATAAGTTCAAGGTTCTTGAGCTTGAAAAAGAAATGAAGGGAGAATGCCAGAAATGTATAAAAACAAAACAGTTTTAAAGAGGGATGAATATAGAATAATGCTATCACATGCTGGTCCTACCCATGATCTCAGCTGAGGAAACATAAGCTAGGTTTGATATGGAATCCTGAGTGACATGTTGGTGTGTTGTTAGATTAAGATTTACAAATCCCACTTGTATCCCTCATCAGTTTTTTGACAACAACAACCTCTCTCTGGAATTGCATTGCGACTCCTATGATTATATTTCCACTAAATATTCAGTCTCCTCTCTGCACTCATAGTAGGAATGCAATGACCTTGAAACCTGTTGCTCCCTAAAAAATAGACGACATGTCAGTATCTTTTCTGACAGTGAGCTTGAAACTGGTTCTAAATTCTTCACACTAGAATGTGAAACTGGCAGTTCCTCTTCTCACTCTGATCTGTGGACATCACCTGCAGGAGGGATGTGTGAGGAAGCCTGAGTCAGGCATTAGACTGGTACCTCCACCTACTTGGGGTTAAGGGTTCAGAGCACCCTGTGATGAGAAGATGCCTCTTTCTCTGGCAGACCTAAGTAAGGTTCACAATTTCTTTTTAAAATAAAGCTGGAAATGGAAGAACTACTGGTCACCCTGATGATAAAACAGCTGTATGATACTCTTTCAGACATGAGCCTAGACCAGTTACTGGATAAAAGCAAAATAAAATACAGAAATCGCTCCATAGAGCTAGTGGTTAGGGCATACTGTCAGATAAGATTTTAAATCTCCAAAGCTGCAGAGAGCATTTGGCTCAGACCTTTCATTTCTTGTGTGAGTCCAAGCAATTCCTGAAACATCAGAGTTTTAGAAAGAAGTGGTCCCACATGTGTGTAGTGAGGGCTTGACCCAACACCTACCAAGACTGACATGGAAAGTCACCTTGTCTCTGTAGCAGTTACAGGTAGCGACTAAATGTTTAAAGTAGAAGGTCAAAAAAATCTGAAGAATACATAGAGAAAAAGGGTTGAGGCACTTCCCATTGTGCCCACTATGTGCCTTTACTTACAAATGAGAATAGTTGGACACAATTCATAGTAGAACAAGTACATCTATGGTTATATTGGAAAGGTTTATGCTTTATCTTGTGCCTTCTTTACAGTTTGGATATATTGCAAAGTAAAAAATGCTAGAATCTTATTTTTTCTCTCTGTTGCTCATGGTTCTTTCACTGGCTTCAACTAGAGATTCCTTGTTTTTCCTTATATGTAGAGTATGTATTAGATAAAATCAATTCAAATCCTTTGCCAGCGGCTTCACTACTTTTGTCAAGGCTTTTGTCATTATTTCTTAGTTTGCTCTCCCTTGGGACAGGGATAATTTGTTTGGGACCTGGACTCTCACTGTACCGGCAGTCTTAATAAAACAAAGTGAAAAGAGTGCTTGGCTCTTAAGTACCCACATCTGTTACTTGGACAAATTTTCTGCTGGCTTACAAACCCACTTTGTCTATCACTCTTTGCATTGTTGGATTCACTGACTGTGAATGACCAAGTTATTTAAAATTTGAAGCTAAATGAACTAATGCTAGAACATGGTAGCAGCACGGATAGCAAATTAAAAATGTATGCACCACAGGAACAGGATATGCATCATTCATCTGCCTGCAAGGACAGAAATCCCTATTGGATGAATTCAAAGTAGCACTATAAGACACAAATCAATATAATGATATTTACATGACAAAGATCTTTATGTGTATAAAGACATCTACTATAATATTAATGAAATTTTGGCACGTTTCCCATTAACCTGATGTGTATAGGAGCATCTGCTGGGCAAATTCCTCTCAGGACTTCTTGGCCCATGGGCACATGGGAGATGTGCCCTATGAAAAGAGGTTGAGGGAGCTGGGCCTGTTTAGTCTGGAGAAGAGAAGGCTGAGAGGGGATCTAATCAGTGTCTGTAAGTACCTCAAGGGAGGCAGTGAGGAGGATGAGGCCGGCCTCTTTTCAGTAGTGGCCAGTGACAGAACAAGAGGAAATGGCCACAAACTTAAACATCAAAAGTTCCACA
>JAWLRI010000700.1:2890166-2917302 GCA_034781795.1 Crypturellus tataupa | reverse complement strand
CTTCTTGACCCTGAGGTGGATGGCCTCAGTATTCCCTCTATAACCACGGGCAACCACCACAGGTTGATAGCGAATCCAACAGCTCAGGACCTACTGATTGCCTTAGTGCAGTGTGTCAAAGCAGTCAAACGGATAGTGCAGCTATCACAGAGCACAGCTGCAATGGAGACAGTACTAAACCAGATGCCAGTAATCCTCAGGATTGGTTGGTATTCACATGAGAGCTCTGGAGGAACTCGGTTGTGAAAGGCAAGTGTGTAGTCTGCCATTCAAACAACCACCATGCCAAAAGACTGACAGTATAACTCCCATCTGCAGGAAGGGCTCTGCGAGGGACTGGTGACAGACTGGTGACACTCACTGCTTCTTTGGCAAGACGATGGAATCCACAACTACAGATAAGAATATGGAGCATGCGGATAGAGACAAGCTGAAGGGAACAAGTCAGTGCGGCACGTGAACCTCCCTCACTAACCTGCTGGCATTTGAGCAGGTTGCCGAAAAACACATCGATGATGGTGATACAGCCAATCCAATATAGAGACTTCTTCAAAAGCCTTTGAGAAGACTCTTAAATAAAGGTTATTACAGGAACTAAATTGTAATGGGAGAAAAAGTCTTTTTACGGATGCTACATTCTTTTGTTACATGACCAAGCTATCTACACACCCCCTATACTCCAACCACTCAAAACAGCTTCTCACTGCAGATGAATGGAGCCACAAGTACCACTGTTCACATTTGGACCAGCTAGAAAATAGACTTTTTAAGAAAGGTATGCCTTTTGCCAGCAAATCCAAGGACCTGCCAAGGAAAGGACTGTCAACTGAAATCTCCTCTGACCAAGAAAAATGCCTGCCTTGGGTGCATTTAGTATACCATGTTTCCACATTTCCCTTGTAGAAAGCGATGCTGCATGAGAACACAGCATCAACTTGGGAAAAATAACGTTTCACTCTAAAGGGAAAATTAAATTTTCCTCATGTTAACATTGAGAGTAAGTAGTCTACCTCTGCTGGTCCTACACACCCGTTAATGTGTTTGACAGGCAAATATTTCCTTATCATACATTGCTGCTTCTCCACTCTCCCACACCTTTACAAGTTTGGTGGTTTGCATGTCTTCTCGGAGACAATACCTGATCTTGTGACTCCATCATTTAATTCAGTTGTAGCAACATAGTGGATGGAAGTTCCTTGAGGCTCTCAGCTCCACTGATGACACCTACAGTTTTAATAAAGAGCCTTATTCACCCTACTGAGAAGTAGGGAGTACTGGCTCTGTATACAACTCTTTAACTGTCTTTCCAAACTCCCTGTAGGAGCTAAGTAAGAGATGGAAGCAGGAGCGTCCATGAGTCTTGAGCTTCCCCCTCAGTTCCTGTATCTCTATATGGTTACAGCAGCTTTCAAACCATGAGCAGAAAGGCAAGTAAACAAAATTCTTGTAGCTTCTCAGCAATAGATGGCGTCAAAGAATTCTTTCTACTCCCGAAACCCAGGGGGTCTTTCCCTTTGCTCTGGCAGATGGGAGAAGGGAACTGGCTAAAGCCTATAGCAGTGGCCACCAGCACACGGCTTCCAAGTACTCTGTGGCTCTCTTGACTTCTGAGGATCTTTTCAGCCACACGAAGAGGCTCAAAAGCAAAGCTGACAAAATGTTGTCCATGGCATAACACATAATACTGTGTCCAATCCCAGCACCAATCCCAGCAAAGGTCAGTGACTGCTTCTCCAGGCTGTAAGTCACCATATGGTGTCAACCCAGGCTGCTGCCCTGAAAGGGCCTCCTCAGCAGAGCAAGGGGCAGCAGGAGTAACAGGAATGTGCAGCCACCGCTTTCTTGGTGTTTTCTCACCACCATATCACAATTTTCATGTTCCTTGTGGACAAAATTTTCTGGTGAAGTTGCAAGTAGATGGGTGACAACGCATAAAGTTTTAGCTTTGTAGCAGGAGCTCATCCTGACCTGCATGAATCTACTCACTCAGTGACATCCATGAACTGAGAACCTCTTTCCCTTCTCTTCCCAGAAACATGACACCATTCATGAGGCAAGAAAAGAGATCTGGAGGTGCAAGAACAGCCCCAGCTTGGCTTCCTAAATTCACAGCCTTCCTGCAGAAAAAAAGCACTTCCCATGTGCTCCAATACCTTTCTTTTTGACCCAAAATGAAAGTTTGTGGCAGCCAGGACAGGGTCAAGGGCTTAAAAAGCCACACTTGAGCATCAGAAAGACAGAGAGTAGAGATGTTTTGGAAAACACGGAGTCTTAGGGACATGTGGGGATCTGGCAGCGCTGGTGAAGCAGTTGCAAGGACAGCTTCCTTGGAGTAGGAGGAGGAACGATTTCCTGCAGTGGGTGATGCATTTACCTAGTAATGATGCACACTGTTAATGGAAAGATCTAATAATCCCAGCATCAAATAAATGTATGTCTACATGCTGTGCACATATTTGACATGGGAAAAGAGCTTGAAAACTAGATGTTTCAAAGCATACATTAACTAACATCTCCTATCAGCCACTGTTGTTTTCTTTGCTGAATGACTGGCAGACCATCAAGGCTTCTTCATACATAAGGCTTCAACAACTACGCTTTCTGTAAAGCCTTTTCTGTATCTTTCTCCAAAACTTTTCTCCCTATTTTTCCCCTCACTTACTTGCCTGATCTATTTATTTTCTTCTATAATTTTCTTCTTTCTCCTTTGTCAGTCCTTTTGTTTTGATCTTCTTTGAATTGCAGCAATAGTATCAACAAATGAGCTAGCTGACAAACAATACTGGCAGCATGAGTGGAAAGTGCACATCTCCAGATGAAGGATTGGAATGAAAGTTTTCAGTGACATAAAACTGAAAAAGGAGTTGCAGAAGGAATTATATTTTTAACTTTCCTGCTTATCTGAGAAATAAATTTGAATAGTCCACTACTGTTCCCACATGAGAACACTGGCAGCCTTCAATACTTTTAAGAGGAGGTTTGGCAACATGACCAATACTGTGACTTTGCTCTGCCTTTCACAAGCAATTGCATGCTATTTTCCACTTATTTCATTGCTCTTCTGAAATCTATTGTCAAATAAAAATGTGTCCTTTTTCCTTAGTTAAACATGAAGGTAAATTTTAATGTTATTTCAGCAAAAAAGAAACCTACCATAAAACCTTATTTGCAAGAGTTAAAAATTTAAAATATTAACAGTGAATCATGCTGCATTAACTTTTTATGAGAACTGAATATTCATTCATCACAAGACCATTACTAGGTGCCAGAAATTTACTGACAAATAAAAGAAAACCCAGATTCCCGTGCATGCAACTAAATCCCTTGCAACTAAGACAGAGTAGGTAAGTAGGACTTACTAAGTCCTGCTTAGTAAGGACCTATTTAATGTAACTTGGGTATCCACATGTAAGACTGTTCAGGCTCTTCAATCCTTTACAGTCAATGGAAAAAAACAGCAAGTGAGAACAACTATAGTGCAATAGACAAACTGTCTTTAGGTGCTTCTTCCCTGGTGAAATGCTGAGTGACTGGAAACCTGAGTTATCTCAAGTTAGCTCAGATGAATCCCAGGTATAAATGAGAAGACAACACTGAAAAGTCACTGTGATTTTAGAGGTCTTCTGGCTATTTGTTGCATACTTTAGACTGTTCTTTGCCTTCATATTTGTGAGAGATGATCTCCAAAGTGAAGGAGATTTCAACATCATTGGTTAGCGTTATGGAGGACACACAAGGCTACAATGGAAACAAAAATTATTTCAGATAATTAATCACAGAGAATCTGTACTGGAGCTAGCAGCACTCAGTGATATAAGATATTCTTTTGCACGTAAATAGGAAGATCAGGACTTCACTATTGCAAATAATGCCCTGCCTACAGCTTGCTGGCTTTACATGTTTGTCAAGAAAGCAGATATCAGAAGCATCCCAAAAAGGTAGTGAATTTGTGGCGGGAGACAAGAAATCTCACTGCAGCGCTGCAGTGGACAAGGAAATTGCCTTTGAGAGACAGAGTTGCAATAGTAGCTGAAAGGCTGGAGAGGTCAGCCCTGGGGGATGCTCAAACCAGAGAGGAGGCAGTCGCATCAGGAAGGCAACACTGCAGTCAGACTGAAAGATTGAACTGCATCAAAATTAGGAGGAGGCATTGTAGGGGTACGATTAGGGGTACGATTTCTAAGGCACACCAAGGAGAAAACTCAGTTTAAACTAGCTCATGCCTCCTCTGTATCTTTAAAAACAGCAGGGCAAGATGTTAAGAAAAATTATCCTCTTAAGCCTGTGGGTGCAGAGCTCCCTTTCCGCTGCAAGCCAGCCCTGGTAAGGGACAGATGACTTTTAGGAGCCATTTCTTGCACATACCGGAAAGCCTTAGATAAACAAAACAGTCCTCATGCTGAGACTTGAACTGTTGCACAGTTAAGACTGTCATTCTAACTCTAGTGAGAACTGACAATTTTATGCATTTAATTTCATGTCTGTCAAGAATTCACTGCCAGCCCTAGATGTAAAATACAAAAGACAAACTATGGTCAATCCTTTTGGGTAAAGGAGCACTTCTGGAAATATGACACCAAGTAATCCTCTAATCTTACAGAGACTGCAGCAGCCATTCATTACAGCATGCATTTCCCTGAGCTCTGCAGTTTCCTTCTGACATCCTTCCGCCTCTTCTCACTGCCAGTTTGTCCTGGCCATCATTTCCCCCTGCAGAAAGCTGACAGAGTAGTAACAAGATTAGTGCTGTTTGATTAGAGTGTAACAATAGAGACAAAAGATCATTTCATTTTTCAGTGGATGGTAATCTAAAAAACAGGCAAGTGACAAAAAAAAAGAAAAAAACCCACAACGCTCAGTAGACAATGCTAATAGATGTTTTTCCTGCACTCTAGTGCTATTAAGCGTATTAACTCATCATAAAAAAAAAAAAAAAAACATTTAAAAGCTGGGCTTTCAGGCTGACCGAGTTATACACAACTGAAATGAATGATCCCAGGAAAAAGATACAGCTCAAATATATATATCAAATCTATTAATGTTTTTTATGACATCTAGAATACAAAAAACTTTCAGAGACAAAAAGAATTATTCTAAAAAATCCTCAAAATAAATCCATAATCTGTAAATGCATTATTTCAGAGGATAATGATTATTTCATTAATATAGCAGAAAAGATCCTGCTAATAAATTCTGATTTTGAACATGTACTACTTTTATGTATCTAGATGAGACCATTAAGAGGTATTAGTGAACATTTTAACTGGTACTCGGGATGGACAAAGAAAATTCTAAAATTTGATCACACCTACGTTTCAAATAATGACAAAACTCATAGTCATCACTAGAATACTACTGAGTCCATTCTATAGATTAAACTTTTCTAGAAATAGCCTTTATCAATCATAGAAGAAGATAGACCACCTTCAAAATATCTCAGTTTTAACATTGTGATGCAGCATGTTTGCATCAGGCAGATGCAAATGAGTTCTGCCAATGCTCAGACTGAAACTGGGCTATTAAGTCTTTCCGTCATGGCAGCACAGCGAAACTAAGTGTATGACATTCATCCAGGGGAGTCAATCGGCACCGGAGAGTTCAAATACTTTTCAGAAACCTGTTAAAATTCCATTTGCTTTATGCAGAGATTTCCTCTAGTTTATTAATTCATTATAAGTAAGTAAACGACTGTTTACGGTGAACAAAGGAGAAGGTATACAATTCTTACCTAATAATGCTAAAATGAAAAGATGTAAATATATGCTTTTTAAACCGAAGGGGCTTCTAAAAATTTATAGTAAAATAAAATACTTTCATTTCGCTTTTTCAGTATGATGTTATTTTCATTAAGAAAAAGTAGGTCCATATGCTATAGCTCTGAAGATTTCAGAAACAAGCTAGAGAAATGCTCATAAAGTGTCTAGGTGCTGCTAAACTTGTCCCAGTGGGAACAGATGAGTTCTGGGAAATCCTCTAAATTCTAAAGCATTTTATGAATGTACTACCGAATTGGTCACATGGTGTGAAATTCTAATGGAGGATGTAGTAAGATCAGTAAAAGTGGACTAGGAACACAGAGAGACATCTGAATTACTAAAATGATTTTGCTTTTCCCTACAGAAAAAGTAGGGCTACAGAAAAAAAGGGATGGCTGATCGATTATTCCTTAAGTATGCCAGAAAGCCAGAGAAAAAGGGTTAAAAAATCCAAGAGGTTTTGAGAAGCTTCTATAGTCTCATTAAGCAAAAGGAAGACTGAGAGACAAAAGTTACCGTACGGGCACACTTGGTGTTTCCCCGCACATCCTTTTGCATGTGCTTTGCAGCCACACTGCATATGGGGCTCTGCGCTTTATCACTGCTCTAATCCTAACCCTAACTCTAACCCTAGCAAAGGGGGTGACGTGGAGCAGGTACAGTCAGGCCAATGGAAAACCAAGAGACAAAAGTTGCCATACGGGCAGACTTAGTATTGCCCCACATGTCCTCTGTCAGGTGTTTTGCAGCCACCATCCACATGGGTCTTTCCACTATATCATGTCTCTAACCCTAACCCTAAACCTAGTAAAGGGGGTGACTTGGATGTTGTCCACGTAGGCCAATGGAAGACTTGAGAGACAAAGTTGTTGTACGGGCAGACTTGGTGTCATCCCGCACATCAATTCCCATGTGCTTTACAGCCACAACCCACATGGGGTCTGCACTTTATCACTGCTCTAGCCCTAACACTAACTCTAACCCTAGCAAAGGAGGTAACGTGGACGAGGACTCATCAGGGCAAAGGAAGCCTGGGAGACAAAAGTTGGGCATACGGGCCAACATCCCTTTGCTACGCATGTCCTTTTAACTGCCCTTGGAAGGCATTCTCCACATGGTGCTCTCCGCTTCATCACTGCTCTAACCTTAACCCTAGGAATGGGGGTGATGTGGACCAGGTTCAATTAGGGCAGTTGAAAACCGAGAGACAAAAGTTGCTGTATCAGCAGAATTAGTATCACCCTGTGTGTCCTTTTGCATGTGAATTGCAGCTGAACTCCACATGGGGCTCTGCACTTCACCACTGCTCAAACCCTAACCCCATCCCTAACCCTATTAAAGAGAATGATATGGACCTGAAATCCTTAGGCCAAAAGAAGACTAAGAGACAAAAGCTGCCCTACTGGCACACTTGCTGTTGCTCTGCATGTTGTCTTGCAGGTGCTTTGCAGCCACACTCGACATCGAGCTCTGCGCTTCATCACTGCTATAACCATAATCCTAATCCTAGCAAAGGGGATTACGTGGACACAGACTCATGTAGGCAGTGGAAGACTGACAGACAGTAGAACCCGTACAGGCAGACTTGCTGTTGCCCCGCATGTGCTTTTGCATGTGCTTTGCAGGCACACTCCCCATGGGGCTCTGTGCTTTATCACTGCTCTAGACCTAACCGTATCCCAACCCTCGGAAAGCATACGGTATTGACCTGGTCCCATTAGGCCAAAAAAGACTAAGAAACAAAAGTTGTTGTACTGGAACACTGGCTTCTGCTCGGCATGTCCTTTCGCATCTGGTTTATGACCAAACTCCGCATGGGCTCTGCACTTTATCAACGCTCTAACCCTAACCCTAACCCTTCCCTAGGAAGAGGGACCTTGTCCTTTTAAGCTAATGTAAGACTGAGAGACAAACTGTATGTACGGGCAGACGTGGTGTCCTCTTGCAAGTCGTTTTGCTTGTGCTTTGCAGCCACATTCTACATGGGGCTCTGCACTTTGTCACAGCTCTAATCCTAACTCTGACCCTAACCCTAGGAAAGGGGATGACGTGGACACGGTCACATCATGCCAAAGGAAGACTGAGAGAAAAATGTTGCCATATGGGCAGACTTGGTGTTGAACCACATGTCCTTTGGCATGTGCTTTGCAGACGCACTCCACATGGGGCTCTGTGCTTCATCATTGCTCTAAACCTAACTCTAACCCTAGCAAAGGGGTCAACCCCTTAGCATACTCCACATGAGGCTCTGCTTCATCACTGCTCTAACCCTAAATCTAACCCTAACCCTAATACTTGGAAAGGGTGGTCATGTGTACATATACTCAATCCAACCCTCGGAAAAGGGGTGATATGGACCTTGCCATTTTAGGCCAATTGAAGACTGAGAGACAAGAGTCTTCTGTCTTATGGGCAGAATTGGTGTTGCCCCACATATCCTTTCCCATGTGCTTTACAGGTCCACTCTACATGGGTCTCTGCACTTCATCACTCTTAAAACCCTAAACCTAGCCCTAACCCTAGTAAAGCCTATGACGTGGACCTGATATCATTAGGCCAAGAAAAGACTGAGGTAAACGTTGTTGTGCTGTGCATTTCCTTCGGCATGTCCTTTAGTCACACTCAACATGGGACTCTGCGCTTCATCATTACTCTAAACCTAATCCTAACCCTAGGAAAAGGGGTGTGGTGGAAACAGACTCATCAAGTGAACGGAAGACAGAGAGACAAAAGTTGCCCTACGGGCAGTCTTGGTGTTTCCCTGTATGTGCTTTTGCATGTGCTTTGCAGCCACACTCTGCAAAATGGGGCTCTGCACTTTATCACCGCTCTAATCCTAACCCTAACTCTAACCTTCGGAAAAGGGGTAATGTGGACCTGGTAGAATTAGGCCAAGAGTGAGAGACAAAGGTTGCCGTGTGGGTAGACTTAAATATTGCCCCGCATGTACTTTTGCATGTGCTTTGCAGCCACAATCCACATGGGGCTCTGTACTCTGGTTATCTGCTTCCAGCCCAAGCCGGGACGTATCTATTGGTGTGCTGTGTGGGATTCCTCCCTGACAGCGCCTCTCTGGGGTCTCTTGATCACAGCTGGAAACTGGCAAGATTTTATTCCTCTGTCAAGGGACTAGCTATTTTTTTCAGAATATTTTCTCTTGTCTTTTTGTTCTTGACAGGGCAGCTGTTTTCCTGGATATTTAGCAAAACTAGCCCAGCACTCAAAAGTAGGCTGAATTATATATACTTTTGGTAGAAGGGGACATTTTTTAAGGAAAATAAATAATTCCATTTCCCTAAAAGCTCTACTGAGAAAGATAAAGACCTTATTCAAACACAAGTGTAACAAATAATAGGAATTGTGTTATTCAAACACAAGTGTAACAAATAATTGGAATGAGAGTTCAAAACACTACTGGCAAAGGAAATTTCTTTTCATGTAAAAGTAATTCTACCCCCATGAGTTTTCCATGAGAAGAAAGTTTATCTAGTTAAAATTTAGGAACTCTTTAGAATGCTGTAGATTCCTGAATGTGATGGCCCAGAAGAATATCTACAGAGGAGAAAGGGTATTGCATGCTTTAAAGGCATAAAGATATTCATTTTTATGAATATAATATAGCAAGTATTTTGCTGATTACACGACTACATAAAATAATCTTCCAATATGATTTTCCAGCAGAGGTGTTCCTTGGTTATTCTGGTTTTCGATTTGCAAAACTCTACTTAAGCTCTTGCAATTCTGAAAATGTCACAAAAACGCTTTTGGAGGGGAAAAGCCACCAAGAAGCTGCTGATCCCTGCATTAAAGCTGTATATAATCATATTCCTTCCCATGAACCTTTACGCAGAGGCGCTGATTCAATTATTAGCATTGCCTTGACCTTTCGTTCAAGTTAATTAGCATAAACTCCCAGACTTGATGAGAGTTAAAACCTCTATCTGAAGCACACACAACAAAGACCCCATAACACCCTGACAATGGGGAGCTAACTTTTTCTCAGAGTTCTTAATGGAGAAATAATCATCTGACTTGCAGGCTTTCTGTTAATTAATTCATCTGTTTGACATTCTGGAGCAGAGGACAAAAAGCCCTGTCCTAATGAGCTGTTTGTAGAAAGCTGCGTCTCTAAAATTTTCCCAAATTTTGTGCAGCAGCTAAGAAGTGTCGAAGCTAAGAAGCTAAAAAGCTCCACAGTCACTTAGACCTGAGGGTGCTGTCATTCTCTCTGTCTCTTATAAGTCACAGGATCCCTTTTGGTGTCTCAGCTGACTTATGGAGGAGCAATGATCTTTTATTAAAATGCCATGTAGTTTGTCCTGTAAATCTAGTCCTGAATCTTCTTACCCTTAGGGAAAAGCAGCATCATTTCTTTTAGTGGCCATCTGGGGAGCACAGCTCTCCCTGCACCCAACGATGTGCCCGATGGGGCTGTGACCCACGACAGTGACTTCAGCAGGGTTGATGGAAAGTGCAAGGTGTGCAGCTCCATTTTCCTCCCAAGCAAGACCCTTGTGCATTTTCTCAGACACTTCAACTTCATGCTCAGCCAATATCTCTTCTTATGCGCTGCTCGTGCAGAGTGTGAGTTTAATGCCAGCTTTGCTGGTACTTTGTCTTTTAGGTTCAGTAGAGCCACAGCAACTGCCTTAGCTCATCTGTGTGCATGGGGGAGCAAGGGGAAGGGGGAAGGCTAGGACATGTGCAACCCTCCTGAATCCCTGGGGAACAGGGGTGTGCTGGCTTCCACAGTTCACCCACAAGCAGACGGAAGCTTCGACTTCCCCTCCTCCCTCAATGAAGTTAGCACCCTCCATCACTCAGCTGCAGAATCAGAAATCTTCCCTTCCTCTCACTAGAAGTCACTCTCCATATTCCTCTGTTATCGCACCCAAACAACTTCTTAGTGCAAATTGGTTTGATTTGTCTTGATAAGCAATCAGCCTAGTTATTTCACTGTGAGTCTCTACATCTCCTGCCTCTTCCCTTAAAAATAATAAAAAAAAAGAATCTCCCCTTCTTCTATGGGCAAGGAATTTAAAATATGCTAGTTTACTAGCTGAAAATAAAATAATAGTTTCAAAATTCTTCTGGTCCCTTTTGATTTTAGTGAAGATTAATTAATTATTCCACCGTGCTTTGTACAGTTACTAGAATGTCATAAACTGAATCTATCAGAGATAGAGATTTATCACAGTGGGTTGAATGCAGCATGTGCATTTCAGTTTCACAGTTTTGAAGCACATGGACTTTACTCAAGGATATTAAAGTTCCAATGCATTTATAATTTAATTCCTCTTACCTTCTCAGATTTTGTTTCAAGGTATTTTATCTCTTCTTTAGAGTACTCAGAGCCTCAGAGTCACAGTAGCGTTCTGAAATTTTCTTTGGCCTGAATTTTAGCTGACACATGTGGACACTCAGCAATGTACAGAGCGAGAAATTTATGCTTCCTATACCTGGTTGGGGGAATTTAAAATGGAGTAGCTGCTGCTGCTTCTTATAGCTAAAGGTTTCAGAAACATGTGAAACATTGTGTATTCCCTACTGGGAAGCAGTTATATGAATATTAGCAACCTTTTTTTTTTTTTCCATGCTTTCATATTAGGAATATATACAGCAACACTTGGACTAAAGTACATAATTATGCCAAAAGAGTCATTTGGACTAATGTGTTTTTCAGGCATCCTTTTTTTCCTCATTTTTCTTATATTTAAATGTTTTCTTATTTTAAAGCATTACCTTTACTTTTATTTAAATAACATCTTTTTGTTTTCTTATTTCTTATTTTTTGTTGCTTTATCCAATTTTATTGCAGACTTTTCATCTTCTCTTGGAACAAGAAAAAAATCAGCTGATTATGCTTGTTTTCTTTGCTCTTAAAACTCAGTATTCATTGGTAGTGTTTATATAGAGACTACAATTACATATATTAAACAAAAATAATAAAATCCAGTGAAGACAAGAATGAAATTTCATGTATTTTTTTTTCTTTCCAGATAATTTTCCCAGAGTTCTAAGTAGTATAGTCAGATATGTTTACTAATAATTTAACCAATTTTTTATCTTCCTCAAGAAACATGTCTTCTACAGCTACTCTGAAGAGACAAAAAATAAAATAAGTAATATTGAATAAATATATATAAATATATATAATAAGTAATATTAGAAGAGAGTTGCAAATTAATGTCTCAGGAAGATTTTTCTGTTGTAATCAGACCAATTTTCCATCAATTAATTTTATTTAATTAAATCTACTTGCTGCCTACTGTATTTACATTACTGTAACATTCTTCGTGGTGATACACATATAGTTTCTTAATGCAGAGTCATTTATTAAAGAAAAATTTTTGCACAATCAGGAGATGAAGAAGTATTCTACGCAGTTTGAGCTTCAGCATAAACTTTTTGCCACACTTTGCTGAAAACAGTGTATCACAGAGATATGTATCAGATAAATAATATACTGAAATACTTGCAGTGTTATATTTTTCTCTCTTCATACTATTTAACTTCTATCGACAGTTTACAGCCTTTCAGGCAACACTTTTTTTCTCTTCCTGTGATTCTATACTTATATCATAAATGGGTTCAACTTCAGTAGCCTTGGGTTTCTCCAGTAGATAAAAATTTTCACATTAGGCCTGTATAACTCTCCTAGATCTCTGGGAAAATCTGAATAAACATGATCTATAAAATCCCAGAGTTCCCAGATTCCATCTGAAATGGAAAACATACAAAAACCTACAAAAAACATGACATAGATCAAATCAGTTCATCTCTATTGCCATAATTTATGATTAATTACTCAATGCCAAATGCAAGTATCATTGCAAGTAAAATCTCTATAGATAACATACATACTTCAGAAACTGTATAGCCACAGGCTCATGATATTTGATGAATGAGAAGTTGTTCTCAGCACTACTCCATCTAGCTTCTGGGATATCTTAAATCAGAATATGGTTGGAGGCTTTCTTATTCCTTGTTATTCCAAATCAACTTATCATAATAAGTTGATTTGGGGGGATCTGCCCCTGCCATTTCTTGCGAGCTAAGCGCATGGAAGATATCAGGTTTTGTTTCTAAGTCCACTCATTTCTGACCTCAAACTGTTAAACTTCCACATATGTAAATGTATGCTGTGAAATCTGCCTTTCTTCTTTCCCAGTATAACACAGAAAAAAAGTATGCAGAAACTGCGAAAAATATCCATCACCTGGAACCATTCTCAGGAAGTGGATGCATAGGTGGAAGAGATTCGCATTACTGTATATAATAAAGTTTATTTAAATTTGCTCTTAGTAGTTTCAAATAATATGCACAAAATCTGAAGATATGCCAGTAAGTTTAAAGTAAGCATTTTTTAAAACATGGTGAGCCCCTAAATGGAATAATTTATGAGGGTAACTTTTATATTTATACCTTTTCCTGCCAGAAAAAAAGTAATTTATCTTACAATGTCATCACTGAGTCACATTATTATGGATGCTTTTCCTAATGACATCACCTCTGATGTCACTTATAAAGCCAATGTTATTTAATGACATAATTATACCATGGTTAGAATTCAGCAGTAGATGCATCAGTGCTGTAATTATTCTAGACTTCCTTACAACAGATGAAGAAGCTTTTCCTAAGGAATTGTTCCTGTAATTACCATATTGTTAATGGATGTTATTACTTATGTGAGGATCTATGCATAAACCCACATACATAATTGCACTGGTCGCAGAATAATTAGACTTCTGGTGCTTGTCCTGATAGTGTTGTAACATCATTTTAAAATAGTGTAAAGTGATTAACTGCTTGCTAGGCACTAAGTGTTGCTTGAGGGCTGCTGCTGTGCTGCATGCCTGTTCATATATAATGTCAAGAGAAGCTGAGAGAGGCAGCCCAGCGCTGCACTTTCCCTGTCATTGCAGGCAAGGAGGGAAGGACAACTTGCTGTTCTGTAGGAAATGAGTGAAAGGCATTCAAGCAAATTTCCACTTCCCATAGCATATTGGAACAGCCAGACCAAGCTATAAGATAGACAGGATTCATAGAGAAAAAAATATAGTAAGCAGGCTGTAGAAGGGACTCTATGTACCCGTAAACCCACACAGCATTCAGCAGAGTCTTGACTGAGGTCTATGCACACTCCTGTAATATTAAATCAAAAGTGAAGTCCTGCACTGGCACATTACTCCTTTTAAATATAATGATTATGTTTCCATTTGTGTAATAAAGTCTATCATCTGAATTGCTGATCAGAAGACAGGCTGCTTGACTCGTTCCAGAAAATCTTTTTCATGGCATTTGCTCTCAACATTGCACCTGACCACGTTTCATTTACTCAGTAAGAACTGCATTGACTTAAAACTGTCTGTCTGAAGGAGAAAAATGGCCCCAATCAAATGACAAACCTCACTGTCAGGTCTGGCTCTGCTGGGGAATAAGTGCTTTCTGTTATTTAACTAAAGCTCCTCTCCTTTAAGATTTGATGTCCTGCCGTATCAGAATAGCATAACAGTAATCAGCAATATGCCTTGTGAAAAGCATTTCTTTAAACCTTTCTTAAATCTTATCATTTCCTCCTGATTTTCATTTTACTAGAAAAAAAAAAGATATTTCTAGGTTAAAAACAAAGGCATTAAACTCTAACAATCAGCAATCTGATGAAAATACTGGCTTTCCATAGCAATTTTTGAAAATAGTGAGCTTAGGTCTGACATATCTTTACTTCCCCCTCTATACCTTTTTATGGAGCTTTATTTTTCTCCTCCAGTAGTAACAACTTGCTCTGACAACCATCACACATTGCGCAGTATTGAGTGAGAGGACCTTTGGTACAAATAATACCCTCTGGTGTTATTTACTTATTGTACTTTGTTGTAACTAAAAGTCCTGACTGCTTCTACGTGACCACTTTGTTCAGTTAGAGCTGGTAATGGACTGGCAGTCATTACCCCACCAGAGGAGTAGATGGCCGCGAGGGCAGACTTGGCTGCCCAGGATCCAATGCATAGCACCAGCTCATGCCATAGAGCAAGAAAAGTGCAGGAGGAGCCTACAGGTGCTGTGCTAGGGAATGGGTGCAAACATTGTCAAATAAATACATGCTAAGGAGAGACGCAGGTGCCATGTGCCACAGTACTAGAAAATATGAGGGCTGGCAATAAAACCAAACCTTTAAAAGAGGTGACAATTGGGCTGGGTCTAACTGAATATGTTTCTTGAGTCAGCAACTTTGCAGATTAGGTTTATTTGCTGAAGCCCTTCTGTGCTTCTCTTATTTGCCTTTTTAGCAGCCCTTAAAGAGAAGGGAAGGACTGGCCTGAAGGCCTGTACGGTCACACAGTAGTGAAAGAGGACACTGGTGACATGACTTTGCTCAGGACATCTCAGCTGGATGCCTAGCAATTTTCTAAGCCCTTTTTTCTAGAAGATGCATGTTTCATGAGCAACTAAAAGTCCCCAGCCAAAACTGACAGTATTTTTCTCTATGACAGACACACATGCTCCAGTGAGAAATAGGTGATGAGAGTGGTTATGAGCAGGAAAAAAAGATATGACAGCCTAGCCCAACAGACATTCTATAGAGAAAAGGGGAAAATTTAGCCAGCTTTCAGGAGTTCTGTATATATTTGTTGTATAAAACATTGCTTTTGATTGTATCCAACTGCCAATAGCCGCCTGATTGCATACAGTCTGGAGGAGCCAGTATGCCTCTCAGCATGCACACCAGTGCTTGGGCCAACAAGGTGAAGGAGAAGAAAGTTTCCCTGAGTCTTAAAATATCAATGGAGCAGCAACCAGACACTTGTGAGTGACATCAGATGTCAGGAAGCTGCCTCTCTTTGCCAGTTCTGCTGCCTTCATGAGTAGACCATGTTATGACATGACAATGTGTTTCTTCTTCTCTTCGCTTTCTCAAAGATCAGATGGGCTCTGGCTGGGCAAGAATGACTCTGGGCCTTGCTGCAGCTGTGAAGAGTCTCCATCACTCCGAGCAATGTCCTCTCTGGCTGTAGGGACCTGACCCTGTGATGAGGCTTTGCACATCCATTGCCTATTTTACATCTCACCAGAAGGAAGCATGTTTTTCTGGTGCCTATAGAAGCAACCTGGGGCATTGAGAAATACTTTTTTGCTACTATTGTCGGCACACTTTTTCCTGTTTAGGAGGAGAGGACTACAAGCCGATCCAAAAAGATTGAGGATTCATTTTTATCTTGAATTGAATTTTAAAGTATGACTCCTTGTCTATATATTGCACCAACCAATATCATGTCAGACTAAAATCTGGTATTTGTAGACCACTTTTTTAGAAGTGTTTGGTAATGTTCGTGGTAAAAAAAAAAGTATAGTTAAAATATTGCAGCATGCATCCTGGAACACAAACTGGGAAAGAAAAGTACATCCAGTTTACTAATATCAGCAATATTTCTATTTGCAAATATCAGCAATATTTCTAGGCCAGTAGTCACACTTCATTTTTCTAGTACAGATACAATTACGTGAAAAAGATGATTCACCATTAGAATATTTGACTGGTAAAATAATAATGAAGCTTAGCAAATGCTGATACATATTTAAGAGCAAAAAAATTATACTGGAGAAAGGAAAGGAAAAGCAATGGAAAGCAAGTCTTAATTATGGAGAATCCTGCTAAAGAAAGCTCTGTTCAAGGCTTGAGAAGCAGAGCTTAAAAGAAGGGTCTGAAAAACTGTAAGATAAAAAATGAAAGAAAACAGCACTGAAGTGATTGTCCTCGTGCCGGCTCTGGCTGAAGCAGCAGCCCTTTCAGGGCAGAGGAGAGCAGCACTGACATGGAGCTGCGCTGCGTCATGACAGCCTTGCAGGGAAAGAGGATCCCTCTTGCTAGGACGATGTCAGCAATGATCAACACCCCCTGCACATGCCAGGTGAGTTGTGCAGCCTCCAGGATTGGGAACTCTGGAGCCTTTTTTGAGCCATCACCATTTTCATGTTTTAAACATCCAAGAATATTCTGAAACAGGCAGACTCCGCTAGCAGCATCTTCTGCTCTCCAAAATCTATCAGTAATGTGTATCTCTAACACACCACAAAAGCTTATTTTCCTTTTCAGTGTTGAGCTTTACAGAAATAAAAATGCTTTCTGTGCTGACTCTTAATATCAGAAACCCTTGTCTGAGCATCAAACCATTTTACACAGATACCTAACCCTTACATCATGCATTTTATGCATGCTCTTATTTATTTTTCTCAGTCTTCAAGGGCTTGCTGAGCACACAAATAATTTATCTACATCAGTCCTTAAATGCAATGTTACCATGTAACTTTGTAAATACAAAGGCATTTTTGGAAGGAAGTCAGTTCAGTCTTTTGAAAGGGATGCATGAATTTAGAATTATTCAACTGAGTTTATCTCTTCCAGCAAGCTAAATTTTATCATCTTTGAGATTAGTGTTAAACAAGTGTTAGAAGTAATCCTTACACCCTGACTGGTGACTAAATAACCCAGGAACAAACAGAATTTTCGACAGATCTAACAAAAAATTGAGGATACAAAATACCTGCAAATATAGCCACTATGAACATGACTTGCACTTTTTTAATTTTATTTGGAAGATACAATTAACTTTTTCAATTAACATCACTAAACTTTTCCTCTTACAGAACTCTGAGACATTTTGAAATATTTAAAAGTAAGGACATACAATCAGTGTGAGCTATACAGGTTTGTCATCCAGCTTGGAAAGCCTGGGGAAAGGAATGTACTTGACTGTCCTTCCTCCCATTCCTATCTCTTGTCTCTGATGCTACGATGAAGAAAAATGTTCCTGCTTTGAAGGAAAAAAGCTCTCTATTCATTACTATTTGTGGTGTTGCTAGCAGTGTCTATCTCAAATATCTAGTGTAGGAATATTTTTTCACCCTGTTATGACTGTTGAAGAAGTGAAGGTTTTGTATGAAACCAAGCAGGTGGCCACACAGATAGAATGAAAGTCATGTAAAGTACTGTGGGGTATTAGGAAGAACAGTACTAACAGCTTCTCACAAATTTTACCTGTCAGAAAACTTCCCATTCTGGCCTGATGAGGGCCTATAAATCCAAGACTTGCTATCTGGAACTATAAAATAACTTAGTGACGCCTGGAAATCAGCTGGTTCAATGCCATGCTCAGAGCAAGGCCAGCTTTGAAGTTGCCTTAGGTGGCTGAGAGTTTTGTCCAAGTGAGCTTTGCGTTGGACACCTATGTAAGATCACTACCTCTCTGTCTTGGGATGACTAAATATAAAGAACTTACATAATTTCTGATCTTTACAATAGTCAGTAATAGTAACACCTCAGATGTACAGCAATTTAGGTTTCCTCTGCAAACAGTGAAGACCTAGTGAGCACCATGCATGGAGCATGCAAAGCAGCTCAGCTCACCCCATAGTGACTCCTGCAGGTTGCACGGCAGTCAGCTTGCTGGGCTTCATGAGCCATGGTAATTACTGTCAGTGTTCAAAAACCTAAACTTTGGTGCCTGGTGGCATTTGAGATCCTCAAGCACAACTCTCATGGCATCCATTAGCTGCTCTGAAAGGGTGTAGGTCTTGTGTAGTTCTTCCATCTGCCAGACATACTCAGGACATCTCAATTAGCATTGAGCACCAATGTTAGGGTAGCATTAGGTTACCACTGACCATAACAGGACTGTAGATGTCAAGTTCTCATGTGTAACAGCATTTTTTTCCTCTCCAGTTTCAACTCCTACACTTAAAACATCTTCTTCTAGATAAACTGCAAAGGCTTCCTGCAAAACTTCCTTTCTTTGCTGTATTTCACAAAGCTGTTAAAATAGCCAGGGTCCAGGTTTAACTATCACAATTTGTGAATTCGTGCCCACAGGAAAAGGACAATGACTGTGAATATCTGTACTTGAGACGAACAGAATTTATCAGGGTTTATTAATGAAATTTCAAAATCCTCAATACTTTTGAACAAGTATCCAAAGAATGAAAGAACTGACTTGAGGTTAAGAAAAGGATAGCACAAGAAAAAATAGTCCTGGAAAACAAAAGTTGCAAAACAAGATCTAGAAGCTTAGGTTCAATTATAGAAGTTTGTCATTTTTAAATATATGATTAGGTATCAGAATGCTGTGCACCTTTACAAAGAGAGGTCTAAATTTAGATTAGTATATCTGTCTTCATTCATGAGTCTATTTTATACAAACTGCATCACACTTTGTTTACAAGCTGTCACATATCTTATTTAGTGCAAGGTGCTGGTAAAATAGACTTTTGTAGTACATTTAAATGGGTACTGTCTAAAATTTTAATTAAGAAGCAGTGTCTATCAAACAGCAGATTTTGAATGGACTAAGACTAGTTATATCAAAGACTTTCAAAATCTAACTAAAATTCTAGGCAGCAAATTTCTAGTATAAGATCTTAGAGGGATCAGAACTTGGCCTTTTGCTATTCACTTTTTAAAATGCATGTCAGACACATAAAAAGAAATGTTAAATCTTTTCTGAAGTAATCTCACAAAGATGTGGCTCACTGGTACTGATAGAGCTTGATTGCTTGGTAAATGGGGAACAGATTAAGTTGGGAACAGACAGGCAATATGCATTTCAAAGTAACTAGATGAGAGGTCCCAATTTTAGGAACAAAGAAAGCAAACAACAACTTTCAGCAACTTGTGGTGGATTTTCCATCACCATTCATTTTAAACCAAAATGGATGCTTTCCTAAAAGATGTGCTGTAGCTTGAATAGAAATTAATTCAGAGATGGCCTTTGCCTGTGGTGTGTGGATGACAGCGCAGCAGATGCAGCATTTTGTGCAGCAGTTTCTGGGATGTTCTTTCACATCTTCTAGATCTGGGAACTTTTGGGATGACTGAGGGACTCCTGAGAGCACTTTGAGAAAGCCCAGGGTGGTGGCTGCCGGGAAGGGACAGCTACAGGAGGCACCGTCTTCTACCAAGGAAAAGAGGGCACAGACAGAGGCCAGACATCCTGCTGCGAACTCGGCCATTATAGTGATGTTCTGTTTTGGTCCCAGCCCTCGGTAGCAGCTCCCTCCAGTTTTAGCCCACAGTGAGTGCACAAAGTGGGTACAGCTTCATAGACCAGGGCTGCAGGGGGACCAGGGAATTCTTGTCAAGATTGGGCCAGGGAATGGGCTCCCTGACTGCAGGAGGTGTACAAGGGGGTCTGTGCCACCACGTGCCAAACTTGTGTGAGAAGGGCAGCAGGTCATGCAATCCCAGGGATGGTGATAAAGAGGTTGACTGAATCAGCCCCTAGATGCTACAGATACAGGAGGAGTTTCAGGCCCGCTGAAGTAGCATTGACCTCTTGGCTTGGTAAATGGAGGCTCCCATGATGAAAGACAAAAGGTCGACTCCTGTCTCAATTACAAGTCTTGCCTAGGCAACAGATGAGGGGCTGGGAGCCTTGTCCAGTGAAGTGGCCAAGGTGGCAGAGCCTGAGCCCTGTAGCAGCCCCTGAAGGAAACAGCAAGTGGTAGCAGTGGAGGAAAAAGACCCAGTGCTGGCTCCGCAGTATGAACGAGCAGAATTGCGGGAAATTCCCTTTCAAAACACATACACAACAATTGTGTTTGAGAGTGGCTAAACACTGGAACAAGTTGCCTAAAGAGGCTGTGGAGGCTCCATCCTTGAAGGTATTCAAAAGCCAACTGGGGAATGTCCTGAACTGCATGCTCTAGGTGCCCCTGCCCTAAGGAGTGGGATGGCCTGGAAGATCTCCAGAGGTCCTGTCCAACCTCAGGCATTCTGTGACTGTGTGTGTCTGAGACGAAGACCATCAGACCTTGACAGATCCTTTGTAATCTGTGTGGGATGATTAAAAGTACTTAATAATCATGCACAGCTCATGAAGAGGTGGTGCCCTGACATACCCCTTAGCAGAACTTGGCTTTCAAACACATTGGTGCTCCCTCATTCCTGAAGTTTAGCAGTCTGAACCCATTAAGGATGCTAGTGCCCTCATTGCAGAAGCTCAGTCTCACTCCTGTTATTATTTACAGACACAGTAAGGCAGGAAACAGAAAATTGTACACACAAGAGGTAATACGTTTCTCTCGTGAAAGTTGTGTTTGCTGATATTCAAAGTAACAATCTGAAAATTAAGACTAAGGGGAGTAACTTGATTCTTTTTGAATACACAAGAATATATATGCATATATGTATACATATTATTTTCCAGTACCAGATGGATAGAGACTCAGGGTTCTTGCTGTGCTGACATTTTGTGCTAATGAAAACTGTTGATGAAGGACTTGTGCTGTTTTGCTGACAACTTGTGCAGGAAGATTTAACACCTTTAATTTGTTTTAGATTAAAGAAATATTCCATCAGAATAAATATTTTCATTGAAACAGTGTAGGAAAGGAAAATTTGTCTTATGAGGAGAGGTTTACTCAGTAATTGGCCCACTGAGAATTTGTTGCAGTAAGAAGCCAAATATAATGTTATGGAAATAGGTATATTCTCTTTTCATGCTTCAGAAACAACCTGGGGGCATTACTACATTTCCACATGGGGTCAACAAAGTTGCCAGCCTGCTCTGCAGTCAACCAAATCTTATTATCCTATTTATAAAATTATTTCTCAACATAAGTGATGCATTTTCTTCTGATGAATGCTACACAGGCCATGTTCAATAATCTAATTTCTCAGATGATTAAAACTGCATTCGGGGAAGGAATTCTTCTCTCTTAACTTAGGTCTCTAGGATCCCATAATTGCTGGTGGAGGCCTACCCAACACAGTCGGTGCTGCCTAGATATTTTCTCTCATCCTGAAGGAGACCATACCTGTCCATTCCTCAGAACTAAAGACCTTTTCCCTTCCCCTCATTCAGACGATCAGCCAACTTGACTCTTGCTCATATTTCCATTCTGTTCTTGCTCACTAGTTACTTTTTCTCCAGAATCTAGCACCAGTATTCTTCTTCTGTCCCTCCAAAAAATGAAAGGCTGTATAAAAGGGTGTGTAAGGTTAGTCAGCTGCAATTCTGCTCTTTCTGTGCAGAAACCCCACAGGCATGGGGTTAACCATCACTGTCTAATAATACCACTGTCTAGTCTTATCCCAGTTTACGCTTCATATATTCCTGCTCTCAGAGAAGATACATGTTAAGAATGTTCAAGGAGCCACCAAATCCTGCACACCCAGGGCCTGAGGAGTCCTCCTTCCTTGCTGCTGAAACCCAGCCAGGTGACCCTTCAGACTCAGGAGCTCTCTCCACCCCAGTCCCATGGATGTGATTGCTGCTGTTCCCATGTGCAGGTCTGGCCAGTACTGAGGCTGAGTGTAGGTCCCTGGGAGGCACACACACATGTGCATGCAAACACACACACAGACACAAGGACATTAACACAAAGACTATCCTAGGCAGCACCTGCACTTTAGCACCTGCACTTTAGCAGCACCTGCACAGACCATGCCAGTACTCACATAACCTGAAGTTCAGCTAGCCCAGCCCTGTTCCTCCCCTCCAGCTGATCAGGACTGAATTTTACCAACAACAACATGCACACCCTCACTCTTTGATTCACAGGCACATCCACATTCATTGATCCCTCCAATATCACCATGGCCTCTAGGTCTGCTTAATACCCATGCTTGGACCCTGGTCCTCTTTTTCCTACTTGCTACTAGACCAGTTTGGTGTGTGCTCCTGAAATAGGTGCCTGCACTCCCACTCCATCATCTCACAAGCAGCTCACTTTCATGGATCCCTCAAATATAAACATTGGCCCTAAATCCACCATATCCAGTGTAGACCCTGGTCCCTTACCTGGCTCTGACCTTCAGTCTTTACAAGACTAGGTCTACTCCTACTTGCCAACAAGTACAGCTTCAAGTTTGTTAGTAAATTACACATGCACACCAACGAACAGAGGATTAAATTCACTGGGGAAAATAAACACATCACACACCCTGTTTGGCACTTAGATTTACAAGCCCTGTAATTGCTGGCACCTGGATCTAACGACCCTGTAACCGCCTTTTCTCCCATTTGAACAGGAAGAGACTGAGATTACACAGAAAAAAATAGTTAAGAATCAAATTTAGTAAGAAGATATAGAGTGTGGTGACCATACACAGGGCTCTGTCAGGCAAAGTCTCCTCTTTATCAGATACAAATTTCAGGCTGGCCCTCTTCAAGGTTGTTCCTGAATGGTTCCCTGACTGGCTCTTTGGTCACTCCCTTACAGACTCCATTATCACCTGCTCATTAATATTTGTCACTTTCTTTGTTTTGTTTTGTGTCTTTAATATGAAATATTAAAATATTAAAAAGATAAATGCTCCTGAACTCCACATGTTGGTAAAATATACTGAGCATGAAAGTTCGCGTTGGCCTCCAATACTCAGTGGAGAACAGGGCAGCTTTTCCAAAGCTGCGATTAAAAGGCACATACGGGCAAGAGTAGCCAGCAGGGTCTAGAATGGCTCTTTTGAAAGAAGTCCTGTCCAAAAGCTGGATTTATTCATGAGGGAATGGCTTCTTTCAACGGTCACAGCACGACTCACACCACACTAAATACTTAGCATTTTAATTCCAGAAAATTCCAAAGAAGCAGGTTTTGCTTAGATATTTTACACATTGCTGGATTTTTACCTTACGTTCAGTCTTTTCCAGCTGCTTAAGCACTAGTAACCTGGTTTTCAGATTAATCAGGCCAGGTAGTGGGTAAAGTTCATTTAAAAATCAGTATAAATTTAAACATGCTTTGTGGAACAATTCTTTATTTAACACTTGGAATGCACTCTTAAATGTTAGTGCAAAGGTTGTAAGTTATATTAAAAAGTTGAAATAATCCATTCAAGTTTTGACATTTATATGATCTGCTTATGTTCAGGATAACATCTTTTGTACCAGAGAGGTAACCAGTGGTAAGAAGTGAATCACAGTTACATTGTGAATAAGACATGGGTCATAGTTTTACTCTGCTCCCAATAGGAAGTCTCCTCCAGACAGTGAATACCATTTTTTTTTCATATGTGAATACATAAAATAGTGGCATTTAATGTACCTAAATGTAAAAGCACACATGGAGCCATGGTAATAGTATAAAAGCCTGTGAAGCATAAAAAACTGTAACCGCAGAGCTTATGTTGTTCAAAAAGTGCTAAGGTCAGGTCTAACAGTTTCCTTGAAACATTCATTCAGGGCAGTTTGCGAGTTCCATCCTGGATTAACTAATATTTGAAGGGCTTTTCTCATAGCCGTTTGTTCCTCATAGCCACCCAAGCCACCCTAGCATCAATTTGAGTATGACTAACTTTGTCTTTTAAAAAAAAAATGTATGGCAAGAATATACACATTTTCTCAAAGATAGATTGTTTTCAAGAAAAGCAAGCAACTTTTTTTAATGGATAATTGCATTTGCACTTTTGTGGAACAATATTCCCATTTATACTTATTCCTACTATTTTCATGGAATTCTCTCTCTAGACACCAAATACACATTATTGACTGGCTACAACCTCAGCCGACAAATGTGTACAACTGAGCCAAGTGTTAGTACTTTACTAATTTCTGGCCACTTTCTGCCAAAAGGGACTCTGTGTTTACCCCCCAGGAGGGATCGGACACCCGCACTTTTCCTAGAAGCAGACTCAGTGCCTCAGTGAGTAGAGAGAAGAGCTCATGGCGAGGAAGAGGGTGCCTGAGGAGATAACTCTGATCCCGTGATCATTTCCTACTGCTCAGATGGTGCTTAGAGAGCTCTCAGGATCTCAATAATGAGATCTGTGAACAGAGCTGATGAGAAAACAAATTATTAAAATATCTTACTGTGTTCTATAAAAGGGTCTGTTCACTCTTCCTAGAGCAAAATAGCAATGTTGAAATGACAATTTTTTAATTCATTTTCCTGATCATTATCCCCTCTTACCTTGAAACAGAGACACATTTATATTTTAACTTTTTCTAGTCAGCTTCTTCATGGCTGGCAAGATAAAATGGAGAATCAGATAGTATTCTTAGGAGGTGAATAAGCATTCCACCAAGTCAGAGATCACAGATACAATGAGTTTCATGCAAGCAAAGAAATGCTAGAGAAAAAAGAAAAAGATAGTGAGGAACAAAAGGAGGCTGCACTGGGCCGGTATTGTGGTTCCTGTTCATTTCTATTAATTTTTGAATTTTCCAAGCTCAGAATTATCTTTCTTTGGGCTCTTTAACATGCCATTCTAACATTTCCCTATCAAAATGTATGCGTCAAAGAAGAGTTTGTGGCATTAGATGGGTTACATTACTTTTTCCTTCCAGCACTGTGTTTTCTGCTATACACACTATATTCTGCTATATTCACTGCTTTTTAGTGAAGTCAACAGAGGTAGTATATTCAGTTCCCTTTTTGGTGGCAGAGAGGACAGTGAAGGTA
Organism: Crypturellus tataupa; assembly: GCA_034781795.1. Lineage (NCBI taxonomy): Eukaryota > Metazoa > Chordata > Aves > Tinamiformes > Tinamidae > Crypturellus > Crypturellus tataupa. Next base: position 2,892,151 of record JAWLRI010000700.1, on the reverse strand, counting down.
TAAGACAACTGAAATGGTGTCATGGTTCATTTGGATCTCTCAAATTTACAAGACAACATAGTGTGCGAATTAAACTTTATTTCATGAATTCATTAGGCAGAAAGCAAACAAGAGCGCAATCACTTTTCAGCAGACTAACTTGTTAATTCTGTAATTCATTACTTCATTAATTCACTAATTTGCACTCTCATGAGCAAAGCATTTACTTAGTCAATGAGAGTACTTATCCTCCCTGCTCTGCCACAGTGTGGACTTCCCCTGAGTTACTCCAGAATCAAAAACAGCCTCAGCAAACAGCTACATAGTTCTATAGTAACATTTAAAACAATGCATTCTGTATAGATAAGTGGGAATATTTGTTCTGTCATTTGTGATGAACAGTTACCAAGTAAAATAGCATAGCAACCTTTAGCTTCTGCGACTGAAGGCACCACAGTCCCTTGGAGGGGGATCTACACGTGTGAAGGGGATTTGTCTTTCTTCAACCATTTCTTCTTCCTTTTGATTTATTTTTCCCTTTTCTCTTTTGATTTTTTTTTCTTCCTTGCAGTTGCTTCTAGATTTTCCTTTCCTTACTTTTCCATTCTTGCTTCTTCTCTCTCTCTTTACTTTCCTTTTTTTCTTTCTTTTGGTTGCTTCTTTAGAGGTTCTTTAGAGGTAGAGGTTTCTTCTCCTTTTCTCTCATTTTTGTTTCATTCCCTGCTTTTCTTTCTCAGATGCTTCTCTCTGTTTTTTCTTACTTCCTTCTTTCCTCCTGTCTTTCCTTCCTTCATTTTCTTTTTTTCTTTCTTTCTTTTTTTTTTTTTTTGTTTACTTTCCTTTTCACTTGTCATTTTTCTCTTTCTGCACTTTTTACACCCAGGTTGATTTCCATTATCATTTCCTTTCACTTGCTATCCCATTTCCTCATTGCATTTCCCTTGCTGGTTTGCTTGGTTGCTCCTTTGCTTTTCATTTGGGTTGGTTTGCCTTGCCTTAGTTTCCTCTATTCTTCCCTTTAAGTCTCCATTTTTACTTTCTTCTTCTTTTCTTCAACTTTCCAGGTTTCCCCTTCCTTCCTGTTTTCTTTCTCTCTCTTTTTTCCTTTGGTTAAATCTGTCTCACTCATTTTCTCTCCTTTTCTTTTTCTTGCTTTTCTCTTTGGGCTTTGTTTCCTTTCCTTTCCCTGATGTTTCCTAGATGTTTCCCTCTGTTTTGTCTTTCTTACTTTTTTTTTCCTCCTGTCTTCCTTCTTTCCTTCATTTTTTCTCCTTTTGTTCTTTCTTTCTTTGTTTGCTATCTTTTTCTTTCTTTTCTTTTTGCATCTATGTTGATTTCCATTATCATTTCCTTTGTCTTGTTATCCTATTTCTTGATTGCTTCGTCTTTTGTACTTACTGGCTTGCTTGCTTTCTTGCTTGCTTCGCTTTCCCTTTGGATTGGTTTCCCTTAATTTTGTCTCTGTGTCCATTTTTACCTTCTTTTTTTCTTCTGCTTTCCAGGTTTCCCTTTCCTATTTTTCTTCTTCTGATTCCTTTCTGTCTCTTGACTTTTTTCTTGTTGTTTCTTTCTTCTACATTTTTCTCTCCTTTTTTTTCTTGCCTTTCTCTCTTTCTTTTGTTCTTTTTCTTTCCCTGCTTTCATTTCACAGAGTATTACCTTTTGATTTTGCATCCCTCTTTCTTTCCTTCTGTTTTTTTCATCTCTTTGTCACTTTGCTTTCTCTTTGTCCTTCTTTCTTGTCTCCTCTTTCACTTTTCCTAATAGCTTTCCTCCTGTTTGCATGCTTGGTACTTCCTGGCCTTCCCTTGGGGTAGGTGTCCTTTGGCTTTATTTCCTTTCCTTTATGTCTCCTTTATTTATTAAATTATTTTACTTTTTTTCTTCCTTTTCCACATTTTTTTCCTCCTTCATCCTCCATTTTTTTCTCCATTTTCTTTCTTTCTTTCTTTCTTTCTTTCTTTCTTTCTTTCTTTCTTTCTTTCTTTCTTTCTTTCTTTCTTTCT
>JAWLRI010000700.1:2873937-2890066 GCA_034781795.1 Crypturellus tataupa | reverse complement strand
TGCACAAGTGGAAATGAGTCTCTGTACTTTCTGAAGAATGGATTGATTTAAATGAACTCCATTTGTGAACCTTTCTTCTGACTACCTTTGTCTTTTCTCATAAAATTATTGCATTACATCAGAGTTAATATTCCTGAAAAGTGACAGTTATTAACAAGCTATTTTTGCATAATATCTCTGTCTCTTTAGAGCAGGCAAACCCACTCTGAACCCTTATATCACTGCATTTAAAACGTGAAGTGAAAATTCAAGTTCTCTTTCTGTCTTTGGAATTTTACAAGCCAGTAGTTTGGCAAGGTGATAAGAGCCGCAAAACGTACCTCAAGTAGTATCTCTGCAAATAGAAGAATATACATTCAAATCTCTGCTTGTGCAGGCACTTTGCTTTTTACCCCTTCCTTTCTTCCCCGCAGAGATGAAGGAAAGGGCAGGGAGAGGAAGAATTTCTCTCAAGATGAATAGTGCACCTAGCCAATTAATGGAGATCATACATGGATGTGTTAGGGTAATGGAAGACTGAGAGACAAAGTTGCTGTATAGCCAGAACTGGTGTTGAATAGCAAGTCCTTTTGCGTGTGCTTTGTGGCCATGCTCGACACGGGGGCTCTGCACTTTATCACTGATCTAACTCTAACCCTGAGAAATGGGGAGTCGGGACTCATTGGGCAAAAGGAAGGTTGAGAGACAACAGTTGCCCTATGGACAGACTTGCTGCTGCACTTCATGCCCTTCTGCATGTCCTTTGCAGCCACATTCCACCTGAGAATCTGAACTTAATCACAGCTCTAACCCTAACCCTAGGAAAGAAGGCGACGTGGACCTGGTCCCATTAGGCCAATGTAAGCCTGAGAGACAAAAGTTGCCATATAGGCAGACTTGCTCATGTCTCATGTGTTCTTTCCCATGTGCTTTGCAGCCACACTAAACATGGGACTCTGAGCTTTATCACTGGCCTAAACCTAACCCTAAGCCTCACCCTAGCAAAGCGGGTGATGCGGACGTTGTACAATTAGGCCAGTGAGAAACTGAGAGACAAAAGTTGCCATACGAGGAGACTTAATATTGCCCTGCATCTCCTTTTATATGTGCTTTGCAGTCACAGTTTTAATAGGGTTCGATGTTGAACTGCACTTCATTTGCATGTCTTTGCAGGCACATCCCGCCTCAGACTCTGCGCATTATCACTGTTCTGACTCTAGTCCTAACCCTAGAAAGTAGGGGATGACATAGAATTGGATTCATCAGGCAAAAGGAAGACTGAGAGACAAAAGTTGCCAAACAGACAGACCTACTATTGCACCACATGTCCTTTTAGATGTGCTTTGCAGCTACATTCCACATGAGGTTCTGCGCTTTATCACTGCTCTACGCCTAGCCGTAACGCTAACCTCCATCTCTCAGACGCAGAATCAGAAATATCCCTCTTCCTCTCACTAGCAGTCACTCTCCATATTCCTCTATTATCCTGTCCAAATAACTTTTTAATGCAAATCGATTTATTTCTTGCTATATGAACCTGTAACTACGTAAGGTTTGTATGTGCATACAAATACCATGTCTTGATAAGCAATCAGCCTATTCATTTCACTGTGTGTCTCTAAATCTCCTGCCTCTTCCCTTAAAAAAAAACTTTTCTTCCTCTAGTGCCTGAGAGAGAACATGGTCTTGATAGAATAATGTATAGAATAGTAATACATGTTCTTTCTGCCAGACCAAAAATATTTATCTACCCATGTAAAAAAAAAAAAAAAAAAAAAACTCCCCTTCTTCTATGGGCAACAAAATTAATTTAAAATGCACTAGTTTACTATCTGAAAAGAAAAGAATATTTTTGAAATTCTCCTGGTCCCTCCTGGTCTTAATGAAGATTAATTAATCATTCCACTGTGCTTGTACAGTTACTGGAATGGCGTAAATTGAATCTATCAGAGATAGAGATTTATCAGAGTGAGTTGAATGCAGCATTTCAGTTCCACAGTTTTGAAGCACACACACTTAACCCAAGGATATTAAAGTTCAAATACATTTATAAGTCCTCTTAGCTTCTCAGATTTTGTTTCAAGGTATTTTATCTCTTCTGTAGAGAGGTGAGGGCCTCCATGTCTTTCTGCCTTCTGAAATTTTCTTTGGGCTGCATTTTAGCTGACACATGTGGACACTTAGCAATGTACAGAGAGGGAATTTTATGTTTCCTATGCCTACTTGAAGGAATTTAAAAGGGAGTAGTTGCTGCTGCTCCTTATAGCCAGATATTGCAAAAATATGTAAAACGTGTATTCCCTACTGGGAAACCATTATATGAACATTAGCAACCTTTTTTTTGTGTGTGTGTGCTTTGATATTAGGATATACATCAATACCTGAATTTGATGTTACATTAAGGCACATAATTATGCCCAAAGAATAATTTGAACTAATGTATTTTTCAGATATCCTTTTTTTCAGGATCCTTTACCTGATAATTTTCTTATATTTAAATGCTTTCTTATTTTAAAGCATTATCTTTAATTTTATTTTAAATAAGAGGCTTTTTATTTTCTTATTTTTCTGTTGTAATTTTATTGCAGACTTTTCAGCTTCTTTTGGAACAAGAAAAAAGTCAGCTGATCAAAACTAAGACCATTGTGGTTGTTTTCTTTACTCTTAAAATTCGGTGTTCATTGGTAGTGTTTATATAGAAAATATAGTTACATATATTACAGCAAACTAACAAAATCTGGTGAAGACAAGCATGAAAATTCAGTTTTTTTTTTCTTTCCAGATAATTTTCCCATAGTTCTGGGTAGTATAGTCAGATATATTTACTAATAATTCAACCAATTTGGTTTATCTTCCTCAAGAAACATGTCTTCTACAGCTGCTCTCTGGAGAGACAAAAACATAAAATAAGTAATATTGAGAGTAATATTAAAAGAGAGTTATAACTTAGTCTCTCAGGAGGAATTTTCTCTTGTAATAAGACCAATTTTCCAGCAATTTTATTTCATTAAAGGTGCTTGCTGCCTACTGTTTTTCCATTACTGTAGCATTCTTGCTGCCTACTGTAGCATTTGTTGTGATACAAATATAGTTTCTTAATGCAGAGTCATTTATTAAAGAAAAGCTCTTGCACGATCAGGACATGAAGAAGTATTCCTTAACTGGAATAATTTATATTTATATCTTCTTTTTTTTTTTGTCAGAAAAAAAGAAATCTATCTTACAACGCCATCACTGAGTCACATTATTATAGATGCTTTTTCTAATGACATCATCTCTGATGTCACTTATAAAGCCAGTGTTATTTAATGACATAATTATACCATGGTTAGAATTCAACAGTTGGTACACCAGTGCTATAATTATTCTAGACTTCCTTAAAGCAGATGAAGGAGTTTTTCTTAATGAATTGTTCCTGTAATTACCATATTGTTAGTAGATATTATTACTTATGTGAGGATCTGTGCATAAACCCACATACATAATTGCCCTGACCACAGAATAATTAGACTTTTGGTGCTTGTCTCAATAGTGTTGTAACATCATTTTAAAATAGTGTAAAGTAATTAACTGCTGGCTAAGCACTAAGTGTTGCTTGAGGGCTGCTGCTGTGTTGCATGCCTGTTCATATATAATGTTAAGAGAAGCAGAGAGAAGAGAGGAAGCCAATGGGCTGCACTTTCCCTGTCATTGCAGGCAAAGATGGAAGGACAACTTGCTGTTCTGCAGAAAATGAGTGAAAGGCATTCAAGCAAATTTCCACTTCCCATAGGATATTGGTACAGATAGACCAAGGTATAAGATGTGATTTTTGTTAAAGAATATACAGGATTTGTAGAGAAAAAGAAAAGTAGTAAACCTGCTGTAGAAGGAACTCTGTGTACCCGTAAAACCGTGCAGCATTCAGCACAGGCTTGACCGAGGTCTATGCACACTCCTGTAATATTAAATCAAAAGCGAAGTCCTGCACTGACACATTCCTCCTTTTAAATTTAATGATTATCTTTCCATTTGTGTAATAAATTCTATCATCTGAATTGCTGATCAGAAGGGCTGCTTGACTCATCCCAGAAAATCTTTTTTCATGGCATTTGCTCTCAACACTGCACCTAACCATGTCTCATTTACTCAGTAACAACTGTATTGACTTAAAACTATCTGTCTGCACCGGAAATGTGGCCTCAATTGAATGACAAACCTTACCGTCAGATTTGGCTCTGCTGGGGAATAAGTGCTTTCTGTTATTTAACTAAAGCTCCTCTCCTTTAAGACTTGGTGCCCTGTTGTATAGGAAAACAGTAATCAGCAATATGCCTTGTGAAAAGACATTTCTTTAAACCTTTCTTAAATCTTATCATTTCCTCCTGGCTTTCATTTTGCCAGAAAAAGAGATATTTCTAGGTTAAAAACGAAGGCTTTAAACTCTAATGATCTGGCTTTTCTCTGACTTAAAACCAAACCAAACCAAAAAAACAAACAAACAAACAAAAAACACACTTGCAATTTATTCCATGGCAATTTTTGAAACTAGTGAGCTCAGGTCTGGCACATCTTTATTTCCCCCTCTACACCTTTTTATGGAGCTGTATTTTTCTCCTCCAATAGTAACAACTGCTTGCTCTGAAAACCATTACACATCACGAAGTATTGAATGAGTGGACCTTTGGTAGAAATACTGCCCTCTGGTATTCTTTACTTATTGTACTTTGTAGTAATTAAAAGTTCTGACTGCTTCTACGTGACCACTTTTTCAGTTAAGGTGGGTAATGGACTGGGGTGGATTGGAGTCATTACTCCACCAGAGTTGCAGATGGCCGTACGGGCAGACTTGGCTGCGCAGGATCAAATGTACAGCACCAACTCATGCAGTAGAGCAAGAAAAGTGCTGGAGGAGCCTACAGGTGCAGTGCTAGGGAATGGGTACGAACATTGTCAAATAAATACATAGTAAGGAGAGAAGCAGGCGCCATGTGCCACAGCACTAGGAAAATATGAGGGCTGGCAATAAAACCAAACCTTTGACAGGTGGCAGTTTGGTTGAGTCTAACCGAATACATTTCTTAAATTAGCAGCTTTGCAGATTAAGTTTATTTGCTGAAGCCCTTCTATGCTTCTCTCATTTGCCTTTTTAGCAGCAGAAGGGAAGGACTGACCTGAAGAACTGCACAATCATGAAATAGTGAAAGAGAACACCCATGATGTGACTTTGCTCAGGACATCAGCTGTCCCCCGAGAGATGGGTAGAGCTCTGCCACTGGACCAACTGGCCTAAGGTTTTATTTTTTAGAGGCATGTCTGGCTGTAGGCCTACATGATATAGTGTTTGCAACAAAGACTTGTTATGTAGTAAGTGACAAGAGCTGAATACCTAGCAATTTTCTAAGCCTCTTTTTTTTATTTTTCGAGAAGATGCATGTTTCATGAACAGCTAATAGTCCCCAGCCAAAACTGACAGTATTTTTCTGTATGACACACAGGCTCCGGTGAGAAATGGGTGATTAGAGTGTTTATGAGCAGGAAAAGTGATATAACAGCCTAGCCCAAATAGACATTATATGGAGAAAAGGGGAAAATTCATCCAGCTTTCAGGAGTTTTGTATATATTTGTTGTATAAAACAATGTTTTTGATTGTATCCAACTGCCAATAACCATCTGATTGCATTATGCAGCCTGGAGGAGCCAGTATGGCTCTCAGCATGCACACCAGTGCCTAGGCCAACAAGGTGAAGGAGAACAAAGTTTCCATGAGTCTTGAAACATTAATGGACCAACAATCACTTGTGAGTGATGTCAGATGTCAGGAAACTGCCTCTCTTTCTCAGTTCTGTTGCCTTCATGAGTAAACCATATAGTGACTGCGCAATGCACTTCTTTTCTTTGCTTTTGCAAAAATTAGGTAGGCTTTGGCTGGGCAAGAATGATGCTGCAGCTGTGAAAAGTCTCCGTCATCCCAAGCTATGTCCCCTCTGGCTGCAGGGACCAGGGACCTGACCCTGTAATGAAGCTTTGCACATCCATTGCCTGTTTTACACTTCACTAGAGGGAAACCCGTTTTCCGGGTCTCTGCAGCTGGTGCCTGTAGAAGCAACTTGGGGCACTGGGAAATATTTTTTCTACCATTTTTGGCACAATTTTTCCTGTTCAGGAAGAGGTGATCACAAGTTGACCCAAAAAGATCCAGGATTCATTTTTATCTTGAATTGAATTTTAAAACATGACTCCATGTCTGTATATTGCTCCAACCAATACCATGTCAATTTAAAATCTGATGATGGCAGACCATGTTTTTAGAAGTGTTTGCTAATGTTACTGTTAAAAAAAAAAGTGTAATTCAAATATTGCAGCATGCATCCTGGAACAGAAACTGGAAAAGAAAATTATATCCAGTTTACCAATATCAGCAATATTTCTAGGCCGGTAGTCACACTTCATTTTTATAGTACAGATACAATTACGTGAAAAAGATGATTTGCTATTAAAATATTTGACCAGTAAAAAAATAATGAAGCCTAGCAAACGCTGATACATATGTAAGAGCAAAAATGTACTGCAGAAAGGAAAGGAAAAGCAGTGGAAAGCAAATCTTAATTATGGAGAATCCTGCTAAAGAAAACTCTGTTCAAGGCTTGAGAAGAAGAACTTAAAAAAAAAAAAAAAAAGAGAGAGTCTGAAAAGCTGTAAGACAAAGAATAGAAGAAAATAGCACTGAACTGATTGTCCTCATGTGGACTCTGGCTGAAGCATTGGTTCTTTAAGGGCAGAGGAGGAGAGCAGCACCGTGTTGAGCTGTGCTGTGTCGTAACAGCCTTGCAGGGAAAGAGGGTCCCTCCTGCCAGGACGATGTCAGCAATGATTAAGAGCCCCTCTACGTGCAACTGCCAGGTGAGTTATGGAGCCTCCAGCATTGGGAACTCTGAAGCCTTTTTTGAGCCATCATTGTTTTTCATCTTTCAAAACATCCAAGAATTTTCTGAAACAGGCAGATTCTGCTAGAAGCATCTTCTGCTCTCCAAAATCTATCAATCAGGGCCATGTATCTCTAACATGCAACAAAAGCTTATTTTCCATTTCAGTGTTGAACTGTACAGAAAGAAAAATGCTTTATGTGATGACTCTTAATATCAGAAAGCCTTGACTGAGCATCAAACAATTTTACACTGATACCTAACCTAATATTACGCATTTTATGCACTCTTATTTATTTTTCTCAGTCTTCATGGGCTTGCTGAGCACACAGATAACTTATCTACATCAGTCTTAAATGCAATATTCCCATGTAACTTTATAAATACAAAGGTATATTTGGAAGGAAGTCAGCTCAGTCTCTTGAAAGGGATACATGAATTAGAATTATTCAACTGAGTTTCTCTTTTCTAGCAACCTAAATTTTATTGTCTTTGGGATTAGTGTTAAACAAGTAATCCTTACACCCTCACTGATTACTAAACAACCTGGGAACAAACAGAATTTTCAGACAGATCTAACAAAAAAATGAGGTTGCAAAATTTCTGCAAACATAGCCACCATGAGCACGACTTTTGCTTTTTTATTTCATTTGGAAGATACAATTATTATTTTTTTTAATTATCACTGCTAAACTTTTCCTCTTACAGAATTTTGAGACATTTTCAAATATTTAAAAGTAAGGGCATAAAACCAATGTGAGCTATAGAGGTTTGCCAGCCAACTTGGAAAGCCTGGGGAAAAGAATGCACTTGAATGTCCTTCCTCCCTTTCCTATCTCTTGTCTCTGATACTAGGATGAAGAAAAATGTTCCTGCTTTGAAGGAAAAATGCTCTCTATTCATTACTGTTTGTGGTGTTGCTAACAGTCTCTATCTCAAATATCTAGTGTAGGAGCATCTTTTCACCCTGCTGAAGTGACGGTTTTGTATGAAACCAAGCAGGTGACCACACAGATAGGGCGAAAGTCAGGTAAACCACTGTGGGGTATTAGCAAGGACAGTACTAACAGCTTCTCACAAATTTTACCTGTCAGAAATTTCCAATTCTGCCCTGATGAAGACCTACAGATCCAAGCCTTGCTACCTGGAACTATAAAATAACTTAGTGTCATCTGGAAATCAGCCAGTTCAACACCATGCTCAGAACAAGACCAGCTTTGAAGCTGCATTAAGTTGCTGAGAGTCTTGTCCAAGTGAGCTTTGTGTTGAACGCCAGTGTAAGATCACTACCCCTCCACCTTGGGATGACTGAATATAAAGAACCTATGTAATTTCTGACCTTTACAATAGTCAGTAATAATAACACCCCAGGTGTACAGCTATTTAGGCTTCCTCTGCAAACAGCGAAGACCTAGTGAGCACCATGTGGGGAGTTTGTAAGGCACCTCAGCAAACCCCATAGTGACTTCTGCCGGTTGCATGGCCGTCAGCTTGCTAGGCTTCAAGAGCCATGATATGAACACTGTCAGTGTTAAATAACCTAAACTTTGGTGCCCAGTGCCATTTGAGATCCTTGAGCACAACTCATCCGGCCTCCATTAGCTCTTTGAAAGGGTATAGGTCTTGTGCAGTTTTATCTGCCAAACACATGCACACAGACATACTCAGGACATCTCAATTAGCACTGAGCAGAAGTGTTAGAGCAGCAGCAGGTCTCCAGTGATCATAACAGGAGTGTAGATAACAAGTTCTCAATGCATAGCAGTATTTTTTTTTTCCTCTCCAGTTTCAATTCCTGCACTTAAAACATCATTTTCTACATAAATTGCAAAGATTTCCTGCAAAACTTCCTTTCTTTGGCTCTTTTAACAGCTTTGCTGAATACAGCAGAGTCCAGGTTTAACTTTCATGATTTGCAAATCTCATACCCACAGGAAAGGGACATTGACTGTGAATATCTATACTAGAGACAAACAGAATTTTCCAGGATATATTCATGAAAGTTCAAAATCCTTTGGACTTTGGAACAAATATCCAAAGAATGAAAGAACTGACTTGAGGTTAAGAAAAGGAGAGCACAGGAAAAAAAAAAGTGTTAGGAAAAAAAAAAAAAAAAAAAAAAACAAGAGATAGACACCTTATTTCAATTATCTAAGTCTGTTATTTTTAAATATATGTTTAGGTGTCAGAGCGCTGTGCATCTTTACAAAGAGAGGTCTAAATTTAGACCAGTGTATCTGTTTTCATCATGAGTCTATTTCATGCAACCTGCATCACACTTTGTTTACAAGCTGTCACATATCCTATTTAAGTGCAAGGTGTTGGTAAAACAGACTTTTGTAGCACACTTGGTTTGATACTGCCTAAAATTTTAATTAAGAAGCAATGCCTATCAAACAGCAGATTTGAATGGCCTAAGACTAGTTATATCAAAGACTTTCAAAATCTAACTAAAATTCTGAGCAGCAAATTTCTAGTAAGATCTTAGATGGATCAGAGCTTGGCCTTTTGCTATTCACTTTTTAAAATGCATATCAGAAACATAAAAAGAAATGTTAAATCTTTTCTGAAGTAGTCTCACAAAGATGTAGCTCACTTTTTCTCATAGAGCTTGATTGCTTGATAAATGGGGAACAGATTAAGTTAGGAACAGACAGGCAATGCATTTCAAAGTAACCATTTCTAGGAACAAAGAAAGCAAACAACAACTTTCAACAACTTGTGGTGGATTTTCCATCACCATTCATTTTAAACCAAGATGGATACTTTTCTAAAAGATGTGCTGTAGCTTTACTAGAAATTAATTCAGAGATGGCCTTTGCCCTGTGGTGTGTGGATGACAGCACAGCAGATGCAGCAGTTTGTGCAGCATTTTCTGGGATGTTCTTTGAGATCTTCTAGATCTGGGAACTTCTGGGATAATTGGGAGACCCCTGGTTGCTCTTTGAGAAAGCGCAGGATGATGGCTGCTGGGAACAGACAGGAGGCACTGTCTTCTGCCAAGGAAAAGAGGACACAAACGGAGGTCAGACATCCTGCTGCGAATTCAGCCATAATAGTGATATTCAGCTTGGTTCCCAGCCCTCGATAGCAGCTCCCCCTGGTTTCAGTCCACATTGAGCATCCAAGCTGGGTACAGCTTCATAGACCAGGGCTACCAGGACACCAGGGACTTCTTGTCCAGACTGGGCCAGGGGACGGGCTCCTTGTCTGAAGCAGGTGTGCAAGGAGGTCTGTGTGCTGAACCTCTGTGAGATGTGCAGCAGGTCATGCAATCCTAGAAATCCTTGCAACTCAAGGAGGTTGACTGAATCTTCCCCTAGACCTACAGGTACAGGAGAAGTTTCAGGCCGACTGAAGGAGCAGTGGCCTCTCGGCTTGGTAAATGGAAGCTCCCATGATCGTGAAAGTGAAGAGATTGGCTCCTGTCCCAATTGCAAGTCTTGCTTGGGAAACAGATGAGAGACTGGGAGCCTTGTCCGGTGAAGTGACCGAGCTGGCCTGTGCCCTGTGGCAGGACCTGGAGGAAACAGAAAGTGGCAGCAGTGGAGGACAAAGATGCAGTGCTGGGCTCCACAGTATGAGAGAGACATGGATGTACTGGACAAGACAATGATACTGGAGCATCTTTCATATGAGGAGAAGCTTGAGGACCCAGGATTGTTCACCCAGAAGAAGGGAAAGATCAAGGGGATCATACCAGTGTGTATAAATTGGGAGGGACTGAAGGAGATAAGAGTCAGACTGTTCTCAGCGGTGCCCAGTGACAGGGCCAGAAACAATGGGGATAAGCAGAATTGCAGGAAGTTTTCTTTCAACACACACACACATTTTTCTGTTTGAGGGTGGTCAAACACTGGAACAAGTTGCCTAAAGAAGTTGTGGAGTCTCCATCCTTGAAGGCATTCAAAAGCCAACTGGAGAGAGTCCTGAACAGCATGCTGTAGGTGACCCTGTCTTAAGGAGTGGGCTGGACTGGAAGATCTCCAGAGGTCCTGTCCAACCTCAGGCATTCTGTGACTGTGTGAGTTTGAGATGAAGGTTATCAAACCTTGACAGATCCTTTGTAATCTGTGTGGGATGATTAAAAGTACTTAATAATCATGCACAACTCGTGCTGAGGTGGTACCCTGACATACCCCTTAGCAGAATTAGGCTTTCAAACACATTGGTGCTCCCTCATCCCTGAAATTTAGCAGTCTAAACTCATTCACAGTGCTAGTGCCCTAACTGCAGAAGCTCAGTCTCACTCCTACATTTGTTACTGTTTACAGACACAGTAAGGCAGAGAACAGAAAACTGCACACGTAAGAGCTGGTATATTTCTCTTATGTGAAAGTTATGTTATCTTGTTTGCTGCAGTAATCTGGAAATTAAGACTATGGGGAATAACTTGATTCTTTTTGAATACACACAGTATATATGCATATATGTATACATATTATTTTCCAGTACCAGGTAGAGACTCAGGGTTCTTGCTGTGCTGAGATTTTGTGCTAATGAAAACTGTTGATAAAGGACTTGTGCTGTTTTGCTGACCTGTGCAGGAAGATTTAACATCTTTAATTTGTTTTAGATTAAAAAAATATTCCATCAGAATAAATATTTTCATTGAAACAATGTAGGAAAAGAAGATTTCTCTTATGAGAAGTTTATTCAGTAATTGGCCTGTTGAGAATTTGCTTCAGTAAGAAGCCAAATACAATGCCACAGAAATAGATATCTTCTCTTTTGACAGATCAGAAACTGCCTCTTTACTACATTTCCACATGGGGTCAACAAAGTTGCCAGCCTGCTCTGCAGTCAACCGCATCTTATTATCCTATTTTTAAAATTATTTCTCAACATAAGTGATGCATCTTGTTCTGATGAATGCTACACAGGCCATCTTCAATAATCTAATTTCTTAGATGATTAAAACTGCATTCTAGGAAGGAATTCTTCTAACTTTAGGGCTCTAGGGTCTCATCATTACTGGTGGAAACCTAGCCAACACAGTCAATGTTGCCTAGATATTTTCTCTCATCTTTAAGAAGACCGTGCCCATCCCTTCCTCAGAACTAAATATCCTTTCCCTACATTCTCCATTGTTTGATTGGTCAACTCCTCTCTTGCTCATATTCCCATTCTGTTCTGGCTCACTAAGCAGTCAGACTCTTGTTACTTTTTCTCCGAATGAAAGACTATAAAAAGAGATGAATCAATCACTCATAAGGTTAGTCAGCTGCAATCCTGCTCTTTCTATGCAGAAGTTCTTTACTGGTAAACCCTACAGTGGTAGAATAATAGCACCACTGGCTAGTCTTATCCCAGTTTATGCTTCATATATTCCTGCTCTCAGAGAAGATATATGTTAAGGATGTTCAAGAAGCCACCAAATCCAGCACACTTAGGACCGGCGGAGTCTTCCTTCCTTGCTGCTGAAACCCAGCCAGGGGGACTCTCAGACCCAAGAACTCTCCCCATCCGAGTCCCATGGATGCGGCTGCTGCTCTTGCCGTGTGCAAGTCTGGCCAGTACTGAGGCTGTGTGGATCCCTGAGAGGGACACACACACACACACACACACACACAAATCCCCACACAGACACGAGGACATTAACACACAGACTGCCTTAGGCACAGCAGTACCTTTAGCAACACCCACATATACCATGCCAGAAGTCCAGCTAGCCCAGTGCTGTTCCTCTTCTCCAGCTGATCATTTTACTAGTGACAACACGCACGCCCTCACTTTTTCATTTACAGGCACACTCACATTCATGGATCCCTCCAATATCACCATGACCTCTAGGTCTACTTAATACCTATGCTTGGACCTAGTCCCCATTTTGCTACTTACTACTAAACCAGTTTGGTGTATACTACTGAAGTGGGTGCATGTATTCCAACTCTATCGCAGCCCACTTTCATGGGCCCCTCAGATATTGGGCCCTAACTCCACCACATCCAGTGCAAAACCTGGTACCCTTATGCAGGCACTGACTCTGACCCTCAGCATTTACAAGTGTAGGTCTACTCCTACTTGCCAGGAAGTAGAGCTTCAAGTTTCTTAGCAAATTACACATGTACACTAATGACCACAAGGTTAAATTCACTGGAGAAAATAAACACATCACCCACCCTGTTTGGCACTTAGATTTACCAGCTCTATAACTATTGGCACGTGGATCTAAGGACCCTGTAACAGCCCTTTCTCCCATTTGAATTAGGAATAGAGACTGAGATTACACAGAAAAAAAAATAGTTAAGAATTGAATTTAGTAAGAAGATACTATAGAGTGTGGTGACCATACACAGGGATCCCTCAGGAAAGTTCTTCTCTTTATCAGATACAAATTTCAGGCAACCCTGAATGGTTCCCTGATTGACTCTTTGGTTAGTGATCAAAGAGTTATAGTCTCCCTTACAGACTCCCTTATCACCTGCTCGTTAGTATTTGTCACTTTCTTTGTTTTGTTTTTTAATAAAAATATACTTCTAACCAGACATCTTAAAAAGATAAAGTCTCCTGAATTACACATATTGGCAGAATATATTAAGCATGAATGTTGGCCCACAAATACTCAGTGGAGACCAGGGCAGGATACAAAGCTTTTCCAAAGCTGTGATTAAAGGTACTTACAGGGGAGGGCAACCATCAGTGTCTAGAATGCCTCTTTTGAAAGAAGTCCTATCCAAAAGCTGGATTTATTCATAAGGGAGTGGCTTCCTTCAACAGCCATGGCGTGACTCACACCACACTAAATACTTAACATTTTGATTCCAGAAAACAGGTTTTGCTTAGTTATTTTACACATTGCTAGATTTCTGACCTTAAAGCTCAGTCTTTTCCAGCTGCTTAAGTACAGCACTAGTAACCTGATTTTCAGATTAATCAGGCCAGTTAGTGGGTGAAGTTCATTTAAAAATCTGTATAAATTTAAAAATGCATTGTGGAACAATTCTTTATTTAATACTTGAAATGTACTCTTAAATGTTAGTGCAAAGGTTGTAAGTTATATTAAAAAATGAAATAATCCATTCAAGCATTAACATTTATACTGTCTGCTTATGTTGAGGATAACTTCTTTTGTAAGAGAGAGGTAATTGGTGGTGAGAAATGAATCACACTTACATTATGAATAAGACATGGGTCATAGTCTTACTCTACTCCCAATAGGAAGTCGCTTCCAGACAGCTAAGACCATTTTTTTTCATATGTGAATACATAAAATAGAGGCATTTAATGTACCTATGAGTAAAAGCACACATTGAGCCTTGGTGATAGTATAAAAGCCTGTGAAGCATAAAAGGCTGCAACCACAGAGCTTACATTGTCCAAAAATCAGTAAGGTGAGGTCTAACAGCTTCCCTGAAATATTAATTCAGGGAAGTTTGAGAGGTCTCAAGGAAATTTGAGGGTTAAATGGTATTTGAAGGACTTGCTTAGCTTGTTCCTCATAACCACCCTAGCCACCCTAGCTTCAACTTGAGTATGATTGACTTTGTCTTTTTAAAAAAATGTATGGCAGGAATATCCACATTTTCTCAAAGACAGATTGTTTTCAAGAAAAGTAAACAGCTTTTTTTTTTAATGGGTAATTGTTTTTGCACTTCTCTGGAACAGTATTCCCATTGAAATTTATTCCTACAATTTACATGGAATTTTCTCTCTAGACAGACGAATATATGTTATTGAGTGACTACAACCTCAGCTGACAAATGTGTACAACTGTGCCAAGTGTTAGTACTTTACTAATTTCTGGCCACTTTCTGTCAAAATAGACTCGGTGTTTAACACTCAGGAGGGACTGAACACGGGTGCTTTTCCTAGAAGCGGGCCCAGTGCCTTGGTGAGTAGAGAGAAGAGCTCATGGTGAGAAAAAAGGCTGCCTGAAGAGATAACTCCGATCCCGTGATCATTTTCTACTGCTCAGACAGTGCTTAGATCTGTCAGGACCTCAGCAATGAGATCTCTGAACAGAGTTCATGAGAGGACATATTTATTAAAATATCTTGCTGTGCTCTAAAGAAGGGTCTCCTCACTCTTTCTAGAACAAAATAGCTATATTGAGATGACAATTTTTTAATTCATCCTAATCTTTGTAAAATAAAATAACAGAAATTTTTAGAAGACTGAGATAAACAGAGTCAATGCTACAGCATTAATAACTAAAAAAATAGTAGACCAAGTTCTATAAATGTCCTTATAAACTGTGGGAATAGAAAAGAGGAAATAGTAAATACAAGCATATTTGCAATTTTGGGGGTCACAGATTTGTAAAGAATTACATTACTACTCTAAATCTATCACAAGTCACTCAGAATGATTGTTCAATTTTATGTTTGTAGTGAAAGAAATCATTACTTTGTGATATCACTAAACCTATTAACAAGCTGCTTTCCCTTAATTTCTGGATTGCCCAAATTATGAGCTCCTCACATCCTTTCATAAAAATGTTTGCAATTAAGAAGTCTTATAGGTAGCACAATGGAATAGACAAGAAGAAAGGAGGGGAAAGAGAAATTTTATCAGCTCCTGGCATGACAGGCCTATTATTTTGAGTGAAAGATGGAAACAAACCCAACACTTGATTTTTCTATCTCCTCCTGACGAAAAGGCTTTTTCTCACGCTTTATACATTCAAAATTCTGGTACTCTGAGAGAATTGAATGGAAATAAGGATATTTTATTTGTCAGACCTGTTTGATTACTGAATTCTTCAATAACAGATTCTAGCCATCCTTCTAGCTAGATATCATTTTCGTATCTATTTTTGCAGGAAGATGTTTTCTACTTTTTAAATATACTTTAACTGTATATTTTTTATTAAGCCATGTCATTCTCCTTATCATGTTAAACTTAAATTGCAGAATAAATGGAGATAGTGGATCCTCACTTGCTGTAATTATCTTAATGATTTTTGTAAGTAGAGCCCTGGATAATTGGAGAAGATTCTTGGGTTTAACCAAAAATACATACTACTTTAACTACTCAAAAAAAGATTATTTCCCCACCTCACTCTTCTGTGGGTACATTAAAACAATTCTCATCATTTTTTTCTCCTCCAGAAATCTGTAGGATTGTTTGTGATAGGTGGAGAAGGTTTAAGTTCCTCAGGTATTATCAGACTGAGTTGACATTGTGTTTCTTCTCTCAAAGTGAAGAAAAGGAGTAATCTTTGCTAATGATATGGCTAAATCTACATATACTGGTTTAAAATTTATATACTAGCCTTCAGCTTTTCTTCATAACTGTCTAT
>JAWLRI010000700.1:2845355-2873837 GCA_034781795.1 Crypturellus tataupa | reverse complement strand
TTCTGTTCTTTTCTTTTCTTTTCTTTTCTCTTTCTTTTACTTCCTTCCTTCCTTCCTTCCTTTTTTTTTTCTTTCCTCCTTCCATCCTTTCCACATTTCCTTTCCTTGCTTTTACATCCCCATAACTTTTGTGCCCTCATCCTTCTTTTCCTTTGTCCTGAGGCTTAAGCTCTCTGCAAGCATGTGCTACCCACAGGCTGGGACTGCGTTTCTGCAACTCAATGGCACCACAGTCTCAGGGGGGTGCTCTACATGTGTGAGAGGAATTTGTCTTTCTTCAACAATTTCTTCTTCCTTCTTTATTAATTTGTTTTCATTTCTCTTTTCCTCTTTCATTTTTTGATTCCTTGCAGTCTCTTCTAGGTTTTCCTTTCCCTACTTTTCCATTCCTGTTTCTTTTCCGTCTCCTTAACTTTTTTTTTCTTTTGTTTGCTTCTTTATTCCTCATTTTCCCTTTTTCTTGCTTTTCCCTCGGTTTTGTTTTCTTTCCCTGCTTTTCTTTCTCAGATGTTTCTCTTTGCTTTTGCTTACTTTCTTCTTTCCTCTTGTGTTCCTTCCTTCCTTTATTTTCTGGTTTTAATTTACTTTTTTTTTTACTTGCCACTTTTTTCTTTCCTCCTTTTTTTACATCCATGCTGATTTTCCTTATCATTTCCCTTTTACTTCATATCCTGTGTAATGATTGCTTTTGTCTTGCTTGCTTGCTTGCTCCTTTGCTTCCCATTTTGGTTGGTTTACCTCGCTTTAGTTTCCTTTTTTCTTCCCTTCAAGTCTCCATTTTACTTTCTTCTACTTTTCTTCCACTTTCCAGGTGTCCTTGTCCTTACTTTCCCATTCCTCTTTCTTTTTTTCTCTCTTTAGCATTTCTTTGGTTGCTTCTGTCTTTCCCTTTTTTTCTCCTTTTTTTTTCTTGCCTTTATCTTTGTTTACTTCCCTTTCTATGCTTTTCTTTACCAGATATTTCTGGTTTTTTTTCTTACTTTCTTTCCCTCCTGTCTTCCTTCTTTCCTTCATTTTCTCTTTTTTTTCACTTCCCTTTTTGCTTGCCATCTTTTTCTTTCCTCTATTTTTCCATCTGTGTTGATTTCTATTATCATCTCCTTTATCTTGTTATCCTGTTTCCTGATTGCTGCTTCTTATCTACTTGCTGGTTTGGTTGCTTGCTTTTTTGCTTTCTCTTTCACTTGGTTTCCATTGGCTTTGTCTCCTTGTTTTGTCTCCTTTATGTCTCCATTTTTACTTTCTTCTTCTTTTCTTCCACTTTCCAGGATTTTCTTTCCATGTTTTTTCTAATCCTCTTCTTTCTCTTTACTTTTGCATTTTGTTGTTGTTTAGATTTATTCTGCCTTCTGCATTTTCTTTTTCTTGCTTTTCTTATTTTTTTTCTTTCCCTTCCCTTCTTTTCTTTCCCAGATGTTTCTTTTTTTTTTTCATTTTTTTTTCTTTCCTCTTGTCTTCATTTTATTTTACTTTCTTTTTTGCCATTTTTCTTTCCTTTTTCTTTTTCCTCGCACCCATGTGCATTTCAATTATTTCTTCCTTTATCTTGGTATCCTTTTTCCTGATTGCTTTTCTCTTATGTACTTACTGGCTTGCTGACTGCTTGCTTGCTTTGCTTTCCCTTGGGATTAGTTTCCCTTGACTTTGCCTCTGTGTTTTCTTTCCTTTATGTGTCCATTTTTACCTTCTTCTTTTTTGATTCTGCTTTCCAGGTTTCCCTTTTCTTACTTTTCTTCTTTTCCTGTTTCTTTTCTGTTTATTGCCTTTTTTGTTCTTGTCTCTTCTCTATTTTTCTCTCCTTTCTTTTTCTTGCTTTTCTCTTTCTTTTGGTTTTTATTTTTTCCCCTGCTTTTCTTTCTGTTTGTCATTCCTTCTTTTCTCCTCTTTCAGTTTCCTGATGGCTTTCCTCCTGTTTGCATACTCGGTGCTTCTTTGCCTTACCCTGCAGTTCGTATCCCTTGGCTTTATTTCCTTTTTCGCTTTCCTTTATGTCTTATTTATTTATTCTTTCTCTTCCATGTTTCTTTTTCCCTACTTTTTTCTTCTCCTTTTTTTTTTCTCCATTTCTCTCCTGCTCTTCATTCCTGATATTTTCTTTCCTTTTGGACTCCAATATGGGAGTCTAAAATGCTTCCGTGCTGAGATATTTCCAGCAGCAGACCACAAGGGTTACATTTTTTGGTTACAGTTACACAGGTAACAGTGTTGATGTTGCAGTCTTGATGTTTTCTTGCCTCTGAATGGACACCCCTGAAGTTCCTTTTCCTCCTCCTCCTCCTCCTTTCCCCTCAGCTTGGTCCGATGTGTCAGCTCCCAACCCCTGACCACACTCACATCTTCCTCGTTTCAGGCTCGTGGCCCCCTGGGCTCTCGCATTCATGCCCCTCATGCACCGTGCGACAGCCTGGCTGGTGGCTGCTTACATGTTTTCAGTGTCCCACGTGCAGCAGGAGGGCATGGAGGCCGGCCGCGGGACACGCTGCAGGGGCGCTGCCGCAAGCACGAGGCGCTGCCCAGGGAGCGCCTGGACGGGGCTTGGGGAGGAGAGGCGGGGGAGGACGGGGCCGGCAGCACCGCAGGCTGCCTCTGCAGGGCTGCAAGCAGGGCTCTTGCTGCCCAGCAGCAACAGTGTCTGTAGTTAACGGGGACAGCCGTAAAGGCACAAGCAAAGAAGCTGTTCAGTAACTCTGCCTTCTCTGCATACTCCGTCACCAAGGCACCCTCCCCGTTCATTAGGGAACCCACATTTTCTCTAGTCTTCCTCTTGCTGATACTGTATTTGTAGAAGCCCTTCCTGCTGTCTCTGATTTCTCTTGCAAACTCTAATAGCAAACAGGCCTTGGCCTTCCTTGTTGCATCCCTGCGTTCTCTGACAGTGTTCCTGTATTCTCCCCATGTGGCCTGGTCGTTCTTTCACATTATGTATGCACTCTTTTTTTTTCTTTAAGTTTACCCAACAGCAACTTGTCCATCTATGCAGGACTCCTGCTCCCCTTGCTCAACTTTATTCTTGTGGGAATGCACCAATCCTCAGCTTGGAGAAAGTGCTGCTTGAATATTAGTCATCTCTCCTAGAGTACCTTTCCTTCTAGGACCCTTGCCCTGAAGATTCCTCCAAGGAGCTCTCTGAAGAGGTCCAAGATAGCTCTCTTGAAGGCCAGAGTTACAATCCTACTTCTGGCCCAGCTTCCTCTTTGCAGGATCATGAATTCCAGCATCTCATGGTCACTGCAGCCAAGACTTTCCCCAACCCTCACCTTTCCAACTACATCATTGCTATTTGTTAGTATCAGATCCAGCGGTGCCCCTCTCGTGTTGGCTCATCGACCACCTGCATCAAGTAGTTATCTGCAATGCTCTGCAGGAACCTCCTGGACTGCCTGTTCCTAGCTGGGTGGTTATCCCAGCAGACATTAGGGTGCTTGAAGCCCCCCATAAGCACCAGAGCTTGTGACCATGAGGCTTCTTGCAGCTCCCTGTAGAAGGCCTCATCCACTTTCTCTTCCTGGTCAGGAGGTCTGTAGTAAACACCCAGCAAAGTGTCGTCCCTGTAGGCGTGCCCTTTAATCCTCACCCACAGGCTCTCGACCCACACTTCATCCTTCCCTAGGCAGAGCTCCATGCATTCCAGTTGCTCTCTCGAGTAAATAGCAACTCCACCACCTTGCCTTCCTGGCCTGTCCTTCCTAAAAAAGCCTAAGGCCATCCATGGCCACGTTCTCTGCAATCACACATGCATCTCCAATTGCCCATACTGCATGCATTTACATAGAAGCATTTGAGCTGGGTGCTCAATGTGCCTCTCATTCTAGCTGGGGCAGCTGCAACTTGACTATGTGGGCCTTCATTTTATACCGTTTTATACCATTATTATACGGTTTACCCTCTCCAGGCTTTGGGCACCCTTCACAGGATCTGGAATTTGGCTGCCGTGAGTGGCATGACAGGCCATGGGCTACCTTATCATCCGCTTCCCCAGCGATATCCCCCTCCCTGCTCAAATCTAGTTTAAAGCCTTCTCAGTGAGCCATGCTAGCTTATGGATTGTTTGAGCTCGGCATGTCTGGACACTATTGCAATAATAGTCTAGGGAATGTTTGAAAGTGTTTGGTAAAGATAAAGGGAATATCATTAACTATGAAATGCTAAATTATACTCCTGACATCCTGGACTGCTGTCTAAAAGGCCAGATTCCTGCGCTGGAGAGCTGCATACAACTTTGTAATCTGCAAAGGATGCAACATAAAATCTTGAAAATAGAGCAACAGAGTAACTGAAATGGAAAAACCCTTCGATTTGTATCAAACATGGCAGGTAACTGACTGGAGTGCAGTTCTGTACAGTGTACAGGCTGGACATTGAAGCATCAGCTGCTCTCGTATGAAGATGACAGGCCAGTCAATTCAGACTGACCAAGCAGATGTCTTTAATAGACACTTTCAGCTTGTTTTAAACTTCAGTTTGTTTTAAGAGCAAATCCCTCAGAAAAAAAAAATGAAAGCTAAATTCTGCCAGGATGTCTAGGAATGTAAGGTATAGTTCTCAAGAAAATATAAGAAGAGTTTGTTGAATAGACAAATTGATCGATTTTTAATTAATGTTGAAGTACTCAATAATGATGGATTTTACAGTGTTTGATACCTACAATCAGGATTTGAACTGAAGTATTACAAACAAACAAACAAAACGACAAAATCAAGAGCCTTTGAGGGGCAGAATCATGGAATCATAGACTCATTATGGTTGGAAAAGATCTTTGAGATTGTCAAGTCCAACCATAAGCCCCTCAACACTCTACCTGTTAAACCCTGTCCCTAAATACCTCATCTACACGTTTCTTGAACACTGCCAGCAATGGTGACTCCACCACTTCCCTGGACAGCCTGTTTCAATCCTTGACTACTCTTCCCGTGTACAGTGTTCTCTTAATATCTAACCTGAACATCTCTGGCGCAACTTGAAGCCTTTTCCTCTTATCTTGTGAGTAGAAAAAAAATAATGTCAAGACAACTTAGGCAAAGATGACTGTTGAATATTTTCAGATTTCCATTTTTTTGTTCTCATCTTTTAACCAAAAGAATACCTTTATGAACAGTTTTAGGGTATCACCGCATTCATCCATTTTTAATCAAGATACCAAAACAGGCTTCTGTTTCAAAATCAACATTTCATTTACCAGCTATCCTTTATCAGTGGGATGGAGTGGAAGTAAACAGCTCTGGCGTCCTTTCATTCAGTTTCTTTTACTGTCTTCATCAGACAGCTGTTTTAGCCACACCATGTTTGATGAAGGTCTGAAGCTCATTATTTTGTCTGCTGGAGGTAAACTCCTAGAAGAGTCAAATTATTTCATTTGTTGCCTACACATACAGTGAGAGTAAGAAAAAATGGTGACTAAGCCTGGATTTATCCCCTTCTGAGAACTCAGCAAATCATTTTATAAAATAAAATATAGACTTTTTCTTTTATTTATGATCCAGAAATGTCTACCAGAAGTCTTCTTTAGAGGTACTTACTTTTTTTCCAGATGAACCTTTTGGAGAGGCTGCACTGCAGACTAAGTTGAAGAGTTTGCAGACTTTTCTGGAAAAAAAAATCGAGCTCTTCTGCAAAAGGGCCATAATTCATGCCAGTTGTCTACAAAACCCAATGTCAATTAATTAGCAGTATCATAAGGCAAGTTTAAATCAGGTGATTTTAAATCTAAGATGAGTTTAAATCTGTTACACAAAAATATGAATTCATAAATGCAGAGGTGGAAATGCAAGCACAGAGTGACAATATAGAGGAAAATGAGAAGAAAAGCTCTCAGAGCACAATCTATTTGTCTGATATTTAGAGGGAAAATACTGATGGACTTTTTTCACATCTGGAGAAATGCTGGTGTAGTATAAACATGTTCATCTGACTACTTTCGTAGTGGGCTAAAAACCTGAAAGATCTGGAAAATATAGTTTAAAAATCTGGAGAAGGCAAGACCTGGGCAAGACCTGGGTGACAATTTCTTTCTACCACTGCAGCAGTCTTCCCTGAGTGGTTGCCTCAGCTAAGAAGGGAAAATCCAACCTTAACCCCAGAGTGCCCGCTCGAGGTTTATTTGTTGGTTGGTTGTTTTTCCTTTTAGGCAAATAATTAGGAAACTTACTATTAGAGAAGAGTCACCCTAATCTTTGTAAAATAAAATTTCTGGATTTCCCAGTTTATGAGACCCTCATATCCTTTCACAAAAGCATTTGCAATTAAGTCTTATGGGTAGTACAATGAAATAGAGAAGAAGAAAGGAGGGAAAAGAGAACTTATATCAGCTCCTAGCATGACAGGCCTATTATTCTGAGTTATAGATGGAAACAAACCCTAAACATAATTTTTCTGTCTCCTTCTGAAGGGAAATAATTTATTGGATTTTGAATTTTTGTGAGCAGGCAACAGTGAAGATGACATGTCAGAGCTATGATTTTGTCGCTCTATACTCATTTGTCAAGGGTATGATCTTATTCTTACTTATTTTCACTTTTTGTTCCATTGCAGCTGAATTTATCTTCCTTAATTTCTTTTCTTTCTTTTTTTTTTAATCCTTCTCTCTCCTGTTCTTCTCCATATCTCCTAACCTTTCTACCTTTTCCTTAGTGCAAATCCGGCACCACGCTGAATTTCTTTACCTATAATAGAACTACATAACTCTCTATCCTAGCAGTATAATCTGCCTTAAGGTTTGTCTATAATAGTATGTGAGCAGGTGATGGAGTTTCTGGGAGCAGGGCTTCCTCAATTCTTGGTTCTTTTGATGCTACTGTAGGGACTTTTTTTTCTAGAAGCAATATAATACAAACAAAGCTAGCAAGCATTAATTCCTATTCCAGGCCTGAAAGTGACTCTGAGAGAGGAAAAAAAATGTCAGAAGCAAGGAAATGTAGGGCACTAAGATACAAGACAGTGCAGAAACTCACAATTTCAATCAACTATTAATTGTTGAGATTTTCTTGTCAGAGCATAAAGGCAAGGACTGTACCCAGAGCTCTTGCTGGGAGTTGGAGGCTCAACTCATTCAGCCAAATAACAAGGTAAGTGGCTGAGATGAGGGAAACCGCTCGCTGCCTGTAGATATAGGTGTGCCTTAACATGTAAGGACATACAAGAGACTTTTGAATTACTTCTCCCCGGCTATTTGCCACTTTGGAGTCTGCTACTTTAACTGGCATCAGGCAGCAAAATGGTGGTCTAATCCTGGGCCTCAGATGAAAAGGGGTTCTCCCAGTACTTGAAGAAATGTCAAGGAAATATAAAAACTTAAATAGGGAGAAGAGGCTCTTTTACCCATGCAGTGCACTTAATTCTTCTGAGCCAAAATATTACTTTACCTGTCACTTTTTATACCTTGGGTATATAATCCTGAGTACTTCTCTGCTGCTCTCCCTGATAGGTGCAGACTTTGTCAGAGGTATTTTGTGGGCAAATCTGACTGGACTGGCATAATACTGGAGAACAGTCCAGCTCATTCTAAGAGTCTTCTTATAAATGATTATGATTACCATGGAGAATAGGAACTATTAGGTAAATTGTCAGGCAGATGGCTTTTAAAAACATTTATAGCAATTGTTTCATTTAGACTAAATAAGTCAGCTTCCATACTCAAACCAACATAGCCATAGCTTTAATGTAACCTAGGCAAAATAAAATATTTTTCTCTAAATTTCTAATTGTATTTTATAATGTTTCAGGTGCCTATCGAAAGCCTGAAATCCAGTCTTCTCTGGAGACAGTGGGAGAGCTTCAGCTGCATTAGGCATTAGTAGCTTTACAAAAGTAACAGAGATGCGTTCTTAGATAGCATCAGTTGTGACACAGACCCGCTTTGATGGCTTCAGAATCAGAAATGGCTTGCCCTCCTTGTGTCTAGCACTGCATTTATATTTACAAGTGTAGGTTAGCCTGAGTAATAGTTCAGTACATTGGATAAAAATACTTCAATCTCTGTTCAGTGAACCACAGTGGATCTATGCAGTATCAGCAAAGTGGTCTGTGACATGGCTGTAAAAAATCCAACACACCATTGCAAGGAACCATGCAAACACACAAAGCATGAGAGAACATCTAAAGTTTAGTCTTTTGTGATGAATGAACGCTGACCAAAGACACTGCTATAATGGTACCTGATTTTTTTTCCACAAAGATGCATTGACCCTTGAATAAAGAGACTGTGAAACTATGCTTAGAAAACAGTTGTGTCATACATCAAAGTGCATAAACATCCAGTGTCCAGACTCAGGAACTGGTATGCTGTAACTATAATACTCAAATAGTGGGCAGAGGCAGTAAAAAACAAAGGAAAAAAAATGCTGGAAGCATAAAAGGAAAAAAAAGCTTGTGTGACTTCAGCAACTGGGATAGGACATAGCTTTTTGTTAATACACAAATGAAAAAGAATGTTCTTTAATTGTCCCTTTAGCAGGCTGCAAGAATCATTTAATGAAAGTAGTTGCATCATGGATTAGTAGAATTCAGTTAACTCCTACAGGTGTACATTAGAGCTCTTTAAACCACAGAACACAACAGGGTCCTTCAGAGCAAATGGTAAATTAACTTCTAATGAATCTTGTCAGAAAATCCCAGCCAGAAGGAAGGCCTTAGAAATGCCACCCTTGCCAAGTCTTTATCAGCACTAAAATAAGGGCAGGTATAAATGCTGAGATTGATGGAGGTTAATGAAGAAGCCAAAGGCAATGTAGCAGATTGCCATTTTCCCTAGGAAGCCTCAGGGAATTCAGAGCAGTTCCCCAACAACCCTCTCTGACAGTGTTGCAAGAGAAGCTGAACTGGAACCAAGTGCTGTCATCCTTGGAAAAGGCTGACAGTGATGCCCCACTGTGCCTGGTCCTAGGAGAGAATTACTATGTAGTAATGATGGCTATGAACGAAGCAGGAGCTGGTTTCTGCCTGCAGAAACAGTTTATTTTTCAGGAAAAGAAAATAAAAAAGCAAGGATTATTGTTATCCTATGAAAAATCAAAGCTTATCAGTCTAATATTTGCTAACTTAGAGGAAATCAAAATTATGGGAAACCAAAAATCTAACAGATTTTAAATATTTGGCATATCATGTGATACAATGTTACTACTTCTCATGGTTTTCATAGAATTTTTTGCAGTGGTTTCTTCTAAAATTTCAGCTATTTGACTTTTGCATCAAAGAAAACCTTTTTTTTTTGACAATCAACTTTTTATATTGTACCAAGAAAACTTGGATATGCCCATCAAATGGTTGATGCTAGAAGAAAGATACAAAGAATCCAAGAATTGTTTTGGTTTTGGTTTTTTGTTTATTTAAGAAATCCCAATTTTTAAGATATTCTCAGGTTTCTTAGGCTGATTCATGATTTCAAATTCTGCAGGCTAGATATAATGAGTATGCATACCTTGAGATTAAAGGAAGGACACATTTTTAAGGAAAAGTTAAATCTGTTAAATGCATATGAAAATGTGTCCATTTCCATATCTCCTGGGTTCACACAGAACATGTTGTGTCTCAGACTGAAAACTGTTAGCCATATTTGATGACAAAGGGTTTATCAAGATGTCTTTATGCTTTTCTGAGAGATTTTGTTTTTCACAGTAACAAATGCCAAAACATAAATTGTTGAAGTGTCAAAATTGCAGTCCTCTTAACATATTGAATAGTAAATAATGGAAAGGTTGATATGAGTGTAGTTCACTGATGCTGCAACTCATGGGAAAATTTAGGAAATAATCTGAAAGGAATAATCTTTGCAAAACTCCCATAGGAAAAGGAAAAGACTAAAAGCTTCAGAATACTGAACATTGAAATGACTCAGGTCATCTTATGAGGCCATTCTCTAACCGTTGACCTTTGCTGTAAATCACAGAATGGCTCCTTCTGCTCATTGAAATTAGTCACAGAAGTGTGTAGACTTTGGGAAGGACAAGCAGTCCAACCTCCATTCTTATTTGAAGTAAATAAGTGTTGATTAATCCTAAATTTAACAGCTTGATGAGCGGCAGGCTGTTTTGTTACAGATCAGCTGACCCATTTCAATTCTATGTAGAATGCGAAGCCAAAAATTTTCAAGCTAGACTGATGTCAAGTATGTCATACCTGTTAGCTCCTTGATTAAGGGAGCACAGAGCTGAAGAAAAGAATGACAACCAGATTCTAATATAGAGATTAAAGATTTCTATAGCTTTTTCATCCCACTTCTGCTGAGCCAGACTTAGATGGCTTGAGGAAGATGATGAAGTGAGTTTTTATTCTGGATAAGGCACTGATTAAATAAGTTTATAGAAATTCTTGAAGAATACAAAGGGGTTTTACTGTGTAAGGGGCAGAAAATGCATTCCTTCTGAAGCAGCAGTTTCTCTAGTCTTTGGAAATCTGTGCAGCACTACCTCAGTTGGCTGCACTATGCCAAGAGATGGGGCCCAGGAAAACTGCAAGGAAGCCGTGAAACTGCATGAGTCAATCTAGAAAGGCAGCACAAGCAAGAGGAACAATGTGAGTGTGCTTGCTAGAAAAGACAGCTAATATGTCTCCATGCTACAGAAACACCAAATGAGTTCAAGAATGTGAAATCAATATTCTGGGGGGGAAAAAGAAAGTAAGGAAAAGAAAAAGGCCCAAATCTATATGACCCTTCAAGACAGAGAAACTTTAAGACATATCATCAACATTAAGACTTTTCTGTTCTAAACAAAACCTTCACTACTTCTGCTGATGACTACCACAGAAAGAAGACTGTATTTGCTCTTTGATGGGAATTGCTAGCTTTTCTGCAGACTAAAAAAGAAGACTGGGAAATGGCGAAACTTTCCGTTTAACGTTTTCTCTCAAAACAATGCATTGAAGACATTCACAAATCAGAACAGTTCATGCTGTCATTTTGAGCTGAATACAGTTGCTGTCCATCTCACTGGGGTTTCCTTGAAGAATGCTTCATTACTGGCTTGCATCTTTGCTGCAAGCTCATCTTCAGAAAGATGTAACTGAGATGGGTTTAAAACACTGTGTCTCATCTGACACCTGGGCACCCCAGCCACGTGGGCAGCTACACTGTGGAAGTCACAATGTTCTCTACTGCTCAGTTAGAGGTAAGACTGCACTGTGTTTTTGAAGAAATACGGGCAAAAGAGAATGCCAAGGTGTCCTGAGGCATTGCAGCATCTAAATCTAAAGCAGATTAATGGTCTATTGCTTCAAAATATATCATTTCATTCTATTTATCCTAATGCAAATATCAGAAATTTTCAGCAGTACAAACAGTGAAAATAAGCCTGACTGAGAATACTGCCAAGGCATTATGCAACTGAGATGATCTTTGAGGATCCCAGATTGTTTTCTGCTAGTTGTGATTTAAGTTTTTGTTAGTACTCTCTGTGTGAAGCACGGACTAAGTTGGCTTCAGGCCCTGAGTGGCGCACTGTGCTGCTTTCCAATAGCCATAAATTAATGTTCATTGATTTAAATTGAGGTTTAAATCTGCTGCATTGAGCTCTTAGGGGAAAATCTAGGGTATTTCAGTTGGGCTTATTTCCACTAGAATGTCTAGATTTCTTCTGAAATACAGATTTTCCCAATTTAAGCTAGCATTGTTCTGGTAGATGTATCATAAAAGCTCAGCTAAAGCTCAACTAAAGCTAGAATTACTCTAGGGATTGCATTGGCACAATTCCTTTTTTTATTAAACTGAAATGGAAAAGAAATAATTAGATCTGATAGCTATCATGTTAGAGAACATGCTGAGCATAAAGTAATTAAATAGTAATTGTGGTAAATCATGTTTTTCATTAAAATTGTAAAAAATCTGTTAAATGGCTAGGTAAAATGTTTAGGGCTTTTGAAGTGCAATCAGCTTCTGATTCTGCAGACAGAGAAGTGGGGATTTACAATCTGTGTGTGTATGTTTGGATACTGCACTGTCGCATGCTGTCAATACTAGATTGTTTTTTACTCTTTTGTTCATTATTGAGAGTGCTACCAAATGTGCAAGATGCTTTCCCAGCAAAAATGAAATGCAGCTGCAATGAGAAACTCTGCAATTTAACATCTACAGATATATTTACAAACAATTTGAGTAGCTCATTTATTGAGGGAACTTTTTTTGGTTTTGGTTCTTTTTTTTTGTAAAGATTTTATCCACATGGCTTTCAGAACTGTTCCTGAATAAGAATCATTGCAAAGGGGGTTTCTAGGGAAATCTGTTTGACTGTCCTGAGCAGGGGCAATATTACACTTTCAGTGACTCCGCAGGTGAACTGTGACTGTGCCCCAGACCTCCTCGTGGCTGCAGGAGGTACCTGAATACTGTGATTTGCTTTCATCTGTTTCAGCTCTCCAAAATGATGAATTCACAGTACTTTCAGGTGGTTGGCAGGTAGTCTGCATTCTCTTTTTAACATACTGTGTATACAAAAATAAGATAAAAACCAAATCTTCGTATTCAATATCTTGATATTTGTCTTTGAGGTGCACAGGTCTTTGAAAAGGAATGAAGACATTCTGCAGAGTTACACAGTTCAGATAATTTTTGTGTAAATAGTCAAAAAATCAAAATGTTTCCTGAGAGCAGTTCAAGTTACAGGGAAAATTCTGACTGAGTCTTCTAGTGCTAAGTGACAATCTGGAGGTAGACACAAGCCATAATCTCCTCTGGTCCAGTCTGCCATGGAGAGCTGCAAATTCATGGAACATGGAAATGTTTTAGGCAAGTTTTACACTTGGAAAACAAGCAAACATTGTTTCCGTCTCATTGAAAACCTTTCAAACAACTTGGGGATAAACATGTTTTAAGGTAAACTGAGAGCAGCCAAAAATTGCTTTATCTGCATGTCATGGACATCCATATTGACATTCACCTAGGGTTTTAAGAAGGTCTGTTGAGTACATAGGTGCTACTGGAGTGGTCAAGTCTGTCATACTTAAACGTTAGTTGAAGGTTAAAGGAATGAAGAGATTTTCTCTCATTCATGAACTAGTTGAGGGACGGCATTCCTGCCTGAGATAACTCCGTTGTGGTCTGCTTTACTGAACGCATCCATTCCTGTGCTTCCCCAGTGTCTGGGAAGCCAACTGACTAATGAAGCTCTGAACATGGGCACCTGCATGACACAGAGGTTTCTTATTCAGCCTTTGAGTCCCATGTCTTTTCCTGTACATAGTAAAGCTGTTTCATGTGTTATGACCCAGACTGCCAGCTAGATATGTGAAAATGTAGAACTGAAAAAGTGAGTTTTTACAGCATGCAACATATGGGTTACTTATTCTAAACTGCGTTTGCATAATTTGAATAGATAGCACTTGGGACTATGAGAGATCAACCCATTAAAGAGAAAGGAAAAGAACTCTAGGCCATTGCTTATATTTGTAATCATATTCTTGGGAGTTATTGTGTACGCCAAATCTTCTGCTAGAGCAACTTCACTGCTTTGCCCGTATACAGTGAGCATAAACCATTAATAAATCTATCCCTCCAGAAAAAGAAACACTTTCTAAGAAAGTGTTGATTTTTTTTAGCAAAGTTGCTGATTTCCTCCAAGCTTCTAAAAGATATATTTAATATATTTGTACATATTATTTTATATTAAAAATGGAGCACTATTCATGTTGATAAACAAAAACAAGATATTAGATGACTATATTAACAATTCTCTTGGTAGTGTGGAAGTTTGAAGCACAAATAAACATGTTACATAGAAGAACTGGGCCACATTATGGTGGAGAGAACTGAAATACTATAATACAGTATGTCTGTATTTATAGTGACAGACTTTGCCCTTTGGGCTTGGCTGCTTTCTGCAGAAAGTTTAAGATAGCTTTTCTCCCAGTTTTTAATTCTTTTATGCTATGATCACACTTTCCAAACTACTAGCTCTCCAAACTTGAAAGCCACTGTGAAAAACAACGAAACAGCATGCTTATATCATTATAACTACCTATTGCTATTTCTTGATAAATTAATATCTTTTAGGATATATAGTTCTAAATAACTGAAATTAAATATAGCTTATTACTTCAGTAACCAGCTGTGTGAAAACATAGTCACAAATGTATTCCTTGTGAAGAAGATCTAATTTAAATAGCAACAAGTATTATTTTATTGAAGTTTGCAAATATTGCATTACTGTCTAAAATTGACTTCTAATTATCCCTTTTTTTTTCCAAATGTATCTGAAAGCAGCAATAAAACTTTTCAAAAGAGAAAATTGGAAGCACTGGGCAATGGAAAATTGGATTTTTTTTGTATTTCAGATATAGTAACTAGGTCTTATGCTTAGCCTAATGACTAATTCCATGACTTTTTAACACATTTTGGGGGATTTGCTACTCTGGGAGTCAGCTACTGCCAAACAGAGGATTTTAAACTTCTTTAAATGATTAGCTTAATCTTTTTAATGGATTTAAATAAATACTAATGCAAAGCAAAAGAAACTCAATTTTCATCTTTTTTTACAGTGATTAAGTGCTTAATAAAATTATGTTATATTGTTTTCCTAATTTTAAAAAGTTTTTTCTGTCTTTCTGGGGAGATTTTTCTGCCTTTTTTTTCCTTTTTTTTTTTCTCTTCTTTTTTTTTCATATGACAATTCAGTGCCAAAATGACCCAATGCTATAACTTTCAACAGTGCTTGCAATTTCGTTCAAGCCACCAAAAGGATCATTTGGCACAGCAGAAAGAAAAAATAGCTACTTTTATGTCAGTGTCAAAACTGCTGAATTCAGAAGAATCAGGATTTCACTGAATGAATTAAACTGAATGAATTAAACTACCCATTCATTACATTGGTTTATGTACTCAGAGAAAATTTTCTTGTAATGTTATATTTTTTCAAAAAGTGCCATTTCATTGAATGAAATTCCTAGAATGTGCTTATATTTACTGAGTAAAGGTTTATTGATGAGAAATGCTACACTGGATGTACATTAGTTCTAAAGTAATTTGTATTAAATGGTATG
The DNA here is from genome assembly GCA_034781795.1 of Crypturellus tataupa. Lineage (NCBI taxonomy): Eukaryota > Metazoa > Chordata > Aves > Tinamiformes > Tinamidae > Crypturellus > Crypturellus tataupa. The sequence goes on along the minus strand of JAWLRI010000700.1, from coordinate 2,858,876 downwards.
TTACTAATGTTGTTAATTTAAGTTCCTAATTATTATATTACCTGTAGCATTTACATTCCTAACTGCTAAGGTATGTTCAGGAAGTTTGCTTTTTCAATAACCCCGTTTTCTGGGTGAAAAGGCTCAGAGTCAGAAATGTGTCATGAACCTCAATTGGCCATATAAAGCAATAAGTACAGTACACATGAGCGGTGACTAAATCCAAAGCATTGTCAGCTCAAAACTACACACAAAAGACACTTTAACGCATTTGAAATTTCAAAGAAATTCATTCTGTACCTGGGGATAAAAAAGATTTTATGCTGTGATTATTGCTGAATGGCATTCTTTTTTTCTCAGAATCCAATCATGCAATGTAGTGATGAAATGGGGGATGTAGTTTTGTTGGGAAGTATTCCTATTAATTTCTCATCTCTGCTCTTCAAGCTGAGAAAGGATAATTGATTCAGGTGCACTGATTTGCAAATATATCCTGCACTGGGAATAGAAATTTGGAGGAAACTTGCCAATGTGTCCTGAAACATTCCTTCTGTATTAAAGAGAATGAGATTTCTCAAGGCCACTAAATTAAAATATTAAAATGTGTATTGGACAAGGTACCCTAGGCTCTGAATGCCTTTGAATATTCGAAGCCCAGCATAAAGAAAAGCATTCATTTTCGTTTTTTTATTTAAATGGGGAAATCCTAACAGTACATGCGCAGTATGCTTCATTTTCTTGTTTCTTTTTTTTTTTTTCTTTTCTTTTTTTTTTCCTGGAAGAGGTGCCAATCTCCTCCTCTTTTATTTCCCTCAAGACCAAGAGCTTTTTCTAAGCACATTAATAAGAACATCACTGTCTCATTTTCAAAGCAAAGGTTTGGAGCACCTTGGAAAAGCTTCAGCTTCTAGAGCCCATATGCAGTTTTTTTCCCATCACACCAGGGGGTCCCATGCTGTCTTAGGAACATGTGTTTCCTCAGTTGCTCTCATAAAAAATTGTTGTGTCCTTATGAAATGCCTGAGTGTATGAGTTTTAGTGGTTCCTTTGATTAGGTTGGAGGTGGCCTTAGGTCCCTCAAAACTGAGACTTAAGTGAGCATTTCAAATGGCAATCCATCTTTATGAATGGCTTAGGAGAATCAGTGGAGAGGAAATATCAAAGCTTACTATGTTCTCATGAGGACATTTTGTTTCTCTGACTTACAGAAATCAGGGGCTCTGTGTAAACTTTCATGGGTAAACATCTGTCTTACACATGAATATTTCAGTGGTGGTGAGAGAATAAAATGTTCCCAAAGCTCCAAAATGATTATTCATTTAGCAGTAAGTTAATTTTTAAGACAAGAATGTGGTGGATGTGCGTGTGGCTAGAGCAGCTGGTGCTTATGAAATTTACAGATGAACTCCATGATAAAATGTTCTGTCAAGAGCAATCTGATATATGTATATTTATATATAGGTTAATTCACATACCATGTTCCAAGACAGCCTCTCTGAGAGCCCTATTCACATATCAGACAACTTAAAGTTGTCATTGAATAAACACTTCATGGTGAAAATTTAAAATGAGGCCTAGGCAGGAGCCTTTGATTATTTAAGTCTTGGAGCCTAAACAAGTCTCATTAAATCAGAAGCTTTAATAAAATTGCACAGGCCAAATAATACATAAAAAGCAGAGTGCTTGACTCTCCAAGGTGCTATGAACAAGGTGCTTGACAGATTTTCCAGTCATACTGCTCTGAGTCAGACAGCTGCAAAGTCTCTCCCTCCAGACCTGCAGGGCAAACTGAGAGCATGTCCTAATGAGCCTGTAGTTGTGAGCAGCCTTTTAGTAGCCTGTTAGTGCACAGGGCCGCAACAGTGCCAGCAGGCAAGGCTGGTCAACCAGCCTCAGGCCACCCCTCTGAGCACAGCACTGCTTACCCTTCCCTTGCTCCCGTGGAACATTTTTATAGACCTGTTTCTATGCCCACAGTCATGCCGTATGTACAAGAATTATAGTCTGGATTCACCTCTATCGAACTGGCTGATCAAATCACCATTAATCGGCTTGCCAAAATGAGCTGTCAGCCATTCGTTGCCGGGGCAGCTGGTTCTCCTGGGAATGAATCCCTAAACCTAGATGGCTTAGACTGTTGTTATCTTCCTTTTAGCCTGATCTGAACAGCTGGAAAATATATGTTCTGTAAGATGCAATTAAGCCTTGGCCACTGCATTTCAATCTCCCCAACAACCCTAACACTCTCTTCCTATGTCCTTTCCTTGCAATGGTCCCAAGAAAACCTCAGGTATACAGTCACGCTCTTTGCTTCTGCCAACCTTCACATTCCATGAGCCCCAGGAAACAAATGTGTTACTAAGAAGAGATAGTAAGGAGCATAAATTCATAGGGAAAGTCAAGACATTGTTTAAAACATTCACCAAATCCTCCATCAAATCCTCTGGGATGGATCAAGTCCTCCTGAATAGGAGGTGAGTACATGTATACATTTCTGTTAGGAATATGTCACGGTACAGGAAACATCAGCTCAACAGTGATGCACGCTGTGCGCAGGGTTGAAAAGTCAGAGAGAAACCGTGACATCATCCTGAAGAAAACAGTGGTTGCCAGAGTTAGGCCACGAGAGCAAGGAACTAGTGCTAAGGGAGGAAGCAATACCCTGTTAACCTGCCCTAACGTTATCCTGCAAAAACAAATAAATTTTAAAAAAACTCTCTAATGAACAGAATATTTATAAACACAGAGATTTGATTGAGGATTTGGTTTAGAATACCATCTAAACAGTTTATCATTGGGCACTAATGCTCTCAGTTCCTATAAATATTGCTCTGGGGATCAAGAAAAATGTTCTCACTGAACAATTGTGAGACTCATTTCTCATCTGGAGCCAAGACTGAGTGATTGAAAAAGCTCATTCTCTAGTTCATATGTCTTCAATCCCTCATGAATAATTCTGGTTTTAAGTAAATCAAAAGGCCTATTAGTAGAATAAGTAAAAGCAGAACTCTCCATTTAGCCTGTGGTATAGTACTACAAATGATACTCTTTTAAAGAATTAAATATTTCTTATTCTTTAACTGACAGTAAAATCTTATTTAACTGTCCTAACAGAAGGCAATTAAAGCAATTGTCTCATGTTGCATAAAAAAAGACTCAGCAGAAATGGCACATTTACAGGTGCTTTAGTGCTGTTTATAGAAGAAAATGCTTTATTTTTAGTAACAGAAATAGAGATATCCAAGTATGTCCAGAATCCAAATAAATATCATAGAAAATTTAATTTGAATTAACTTGTGAATAATAAATCATCTGTAATTTTAAGTGATTATCTTCCTAAAGTTATCTTCCTATATTGCTTTGCAAAGGACCCCAGTGGAAACCAGATACCATGGTTTGGCATACACAAAGAAAGTAGAATCATACCTGAAATACTTGCAGGTTGTTAAAGAATTTTAAAGTTACAGACCCATAAGCAACATCATTTTGAAGTAAGGGATAGATTTTTGGAGAAGGAAAGTTCAGCAGAGTGCCATAATTGTTGAAAGTGCCATCTCCTTTGAAAGGATCAGGGGTCACTGTTCTTCAAAAGCCATCACGTATTTAGAGCCCAGTGCTCCAGATGGCAGCTTGCACTGGAAAGAAGACAGTCAGCTTCAAGAAATGGAGATGGAAGCATCAGAGACACACCTCTTGGGCCCAGTTTTCTCAGACTTCTCTCTCAATGAGATAGGACTCATCTCATATAGAAAATATACAGGAAAAAATATAGAAGGAAACACAGCTAATGCAAGAGCAAATGATAACTCCAAAATGGAGGTGACAGGCCACGATGATGTTTGAGCAAAGTTTGCATAAGGGCTCTGAAACAGTTGCCCAGAAAGGCTGTGGACTCTACATCACTGGAAATATTCAAAACTTGACCAGACACAGCCCTCAGCAATCTCATCAAATGTTGAATTCAGACATATTGTGAGCAGGGGGGTGGACCAGGTGAATAACCTAAGTTACTCTGTTTCCTGTGAAATGTGTCATACTGAGTCATTGTCCCATGGGCTCCAGAGTGTGCTCACTCTGAAGGGCTCCTGGCAATCAGAGACGGTGTCTATGCTACTATTCAGAGGGAAATAATTAGTGCAGAGGAGCTGACGTCTGCACCAGACATATTCTAGACTTCACATTTTTGGGGGACTAACTCCAGCCTGGTGACATGGCCTGAAAGTTCATTTGTAGCTAGATGTCAGGTGTACTAGAATGCATCTTCCACATGAGCGTCATCCTAAAGAAGACCAGTTCATATGTTCCAAGGCATAACATTTAATATGATCCAAGATACAACATCAACCTTTGATATTCTCAAAGAGATATCAGTGCCATTTTGATATACTTTTAGGCTGAAAAACACCGACGCTTTTCTCCTTTATGTTATTAAACTCAACAGTTTACACCAGCCAAATTTAATTTCTCTTGACTTACCCTTGAGCATGTTAATAGAGCTTTTTACAGGTTCTAAGAAAATAGGTGCTTTCTGATTTATTTTGTAGGGTATTGAAACAGACTCACATTTATTTAGGGTTTATTAGATGAGATATGTGTAGGTAAAATAGGCCATATCAAGTGGTACAGTGATACATCATTACATTTTGTCAGAAACATATCAAAAAGTGCTGCTTTGTACCATAAGCGGAGCAGGGGGTAAATTCTCTAATTGATAGTCACCTGGTTTTGGTCTCTCATCATATTAGTGTAGCTCTCCTGTAAATCGTGAGATCTGAGAGCTTACTTCAACAGGCTAAACAGGATAAGTTACTTGCGATCATCACATATACTAAGTAGTAATTAGGGTAATTATTGTTAAATCAAATTATTTGTTAAATAATCAAAATATTTGTTAAATCAAAATGCAACCGGATAGACACTTAAATATTTTCAAATTCTAAAAATACTTATTTAAATTCTGAAATGATTATATCATTAGCAGGAACTGAGTTCTGTATTTTGGCTGTTGCTACCAGTAATTAAATTACAAGAAACAACAACAAGAAATTAATTAGAACCTGTAAACACAATCATTCTGCTATGAAGCATTGCAGTTATTAAAAACATGGGGCTCCAGCTTCATTATTCACCTTCTCCTTTCATTGCAGCTATCATGGAGATTTCACTATGCTGTTATAATCAATACGTTGATAAGATAGATAAAAAGTAGGATGCAACAATAAAGATCAGGTCCATTCCTTACAAGTTCCTTTAAGTTTATTTGAATTTTTATTACAATATTCTTTTCTAAATGGTGTCTTAATTTTTGCAAATACTGTATTCTTAACATAATAAAACTCATGCTACAACTCCATTTAGTCTGATAGATATCTAGAACTTTGTCTGCTTCAAATTAGTCAAGCAAAAGGGGACAGAGAGAGATCAAAACAATCACCATTCCTCCTTACCTTTAAAACTACAATACAGCTCATTAGCAATCCAAAGATCATTATAAAGCTTGTAAAAACAAGTGATTTTTGTAAGGATTCCTATGGTCATGTGTTCATTTTAATGTTTTCACAGGCTTTCGTTAGGGCATTCAAATAAGTTCCACATAGTTTAACTGTGCATAGAATCACAGAATCATAGAATGCCTAAGGTTGGAAGGGACCTCTAGAGGTCATCTAGTCCAACGTGGCACAGGGTGGCATCCAAGCAGGTTTGGAAGATCCCCGGAGAAGGAGATTCCACAACCTCTCTGGGCAGCCTGTTCCAGTGCTCTGTCACCCTCACAGGAAAGAAATTTTTCCCTAAGTTCCTGTGGAACTTTTGATGCTTCAGTTTGTAGATGATTGTTTAATGATGATTTCGTCTGCCTTCACTTGAAGAGCAGTACAACCACAGATTCTTCAACACCCCTTAGGTCTTATTAGTGATGTTCCCAGGACACTGGGATCCTCAGAGAGAGCATTACTTACAGAGGTACATTACTGTCAGGTTTAACCATTTGAGCTGTCTTACCTTTTGTAGAAAGACATTCTTCTTTCAGATCACAAGTTTCATTATGTTAATTGACAGAGAGACGTGTGCTATATGAAACTGTGCTTTCTGTGTGCTTTCCATAAAATAACGCTATAAGTAACTTGTGTCACCAAGCTGTAATTTTCTATAACAAAGGGCTTTGGGGAGCCATCTGCTGCAAATGTGGTCCTATTGTAAGGATAAGCCTTGAAAACACATCTCTGATGAAGCTGTTTTACACATACCATTATTAGCTGAAAGTACAATTACATGACTGACTTGTTTTCTCTGGAAATCATAATGGACATCAGGTCATGCATAATTCCTGACGAACTGTTGACAGTGTATTCATAACATTAGATCTGTTATTTTACTGTCTAATAAATCTGGTAGGAACTACCTTGGACATGCTAGACATTTTGCTTTCACATATAGAAGTGCTTTGTCTCCCAGGAGTGACTTTCATTAATTTGCCCCTCAGCATAGGCTGCTATTTGTGGAGGAAAATAAAGGGTTGGATAAAATTGCAGACTCCAGTTATGACAATGGGAAAATGTTTATTCCTTTCAAGAGTGTCAGTCTTTTTCCAGGGGAGAATCATGACAAGCATGAGATTTGGATTTGCTCTCAAGCTAGATTCTTTCCTGTTTGCTTGCACCCAATACTCCATTACTGAATGAGGCATTTCTCTCCTGACACAGATTGTAAACAAGTTGCTTCCCGTGTCCTTCCCCTGGGTCTCACCCAGTCTTTGTGGAGCCGGTGATATTGCTTGGGATGTGAGCCGGGGCAGGGCTTGTCCTAGTGTGTGTAAAAGGTTGAGAAGCATTTTACAGTCTTCTTGTCCAAGTGCTGCTGCACTAAAAATCAGTTGTGTTTCCTCCTATAACAATATGAATTATTGACTGAAAACAAACCACAGCCACTGAAATCTAGAAAAAACTATTAAAACGGCATCTTTTAACCTTTTTTAATGTACATGGACTTCAGCAAAACTTTGTGCCGGTGTATGAAAGGTGAAAATTGTATTCTTTTGCACTCCTGTTTGTTTCCATTGCCCTCGCACATGCTCATCATAATTGAATGGAAAAGAGAAGATTTTTATAGTAAACAAAAACGCATGGCTTTTTGGAGTAGTTAGAACAGAAAGGCTGTATCATCCTACAAAATTTACATTATTTCAAGATCTCCATCATCAGTATTTATGGTTCCTGCAACTTTGGAATCATTATTTAAAGAGCAGAAGAGAAAAAAATATTTTATGTCTTATTCGAAGGAAGAAAATACCACTGTCTAGTTTGTATAGAAGCTCTCGTCTGATACTTCTATCTAAATGCAGATTTTCTGTGTTCTGCTCTGTGCAATCCATATGGAAATCTCTTAAGATGAGAATGCTAAGATGAAATAAATATTTAAATTGAAATGTTCTTTTTTTTCTAGAAGGTAAATTTCTCAAGTACGTTTTGTGAGTTGTGCTTGCTTTATCTCCAATTAACATTGAAAATATGAAAAATATGAAACTTAGAGTTTAAAAAAAACATCAGTCTTGGATTGTGTTTGAAATGTTATCTGTAGTTTTCTTGCTTTTACTTCTCAAAACACAAAAGCAGGGATCTCTATCCAGCATTTAGAAACAACAAACTTGTTTTCCAGCCCTGAGGTTAGTATTTCTTCTACTTATTGGGTATGTGGTATTGATAAATCTGTTTAAATTGTTCTCTATTTATATAAAGATTTTAGGGCTAGTTTTATTTTGTTATAAATGAAAAGAAAAATCTCAAGTAGAAGCCAATCCATACTCTAATAAAGTAGTGAGAAAAAAATAGTCTGATAATTTGGACCGTAAGGGGAGATTTATGACTGTCTGTCAGTGCTGCCAAACTCTTGACAATGTCATATACAAGCAGTCAGCATTTCCTTGCAGCAGGATTATGAGACAGTCCAAGCTGTTCAGTTCCTCAAGGATCACAATGTACAGAAGAAAATTCAAACTGCTTAAATTCTGTCAGGTTGTCAATAAATGTCAGCATTTTATTTCTACTTGTTTTCCTTTAAAGGTATTTGTTTCTAGTCAATTAATTGTCAGCACTTGCTCTTAACTGTGACACAAAGGAGATGAGAGTAGTAGAAGACTTCTAAGAGAGATTAGGTAAGTCAAGGAAAGGGTAGCTGCAAACAGGAGTTAAAACGACAAAAGCAGAAAGGTGGTCAAATTCCTGACAAGGAGCCCTCTTTCTTGGGACCTTGACGGTGAGACCTAAACCTCTACCTGCTGGCCTGCAGAGTCACCAGAAGCTTATGAAGATGGAAATTGCCAAAATATCAGACTGATAGATAAGGGACACAATTTTAGGGCTGTGTTTTTAATGGAGAGGAGTGGGTGACATTGAAGTCAAGAAGATCAAAGTGAATCAAGTTGATGAGAATTGAAGCTATGTGCAGAAGGAAAAAGGAACAAATCTTAGGAACCTGAAGGAAGGAGGATCAGTAAAACTTTTATCTGATTTCCTTATGCAAGGGATGAGGGAACTGATGACTTTTAGTTTCAGTCAAACAGGAAGGAATGTTGCTTTCATCAGTGGCAAAGGACATTGAGAATGGGAGAAATGTGTGAAAAAGGAAAGAGGGTTTTTGTTATGCTATGTTTTTGTCATGATGGTTTGGAAGGCATGTTGCACAGGCAGATACAATCAACTCTAATCCAATCCAATGGAAAACATGAGCAATACACAGAGTAATAAGAACTGTGATTCAAGGCTCCAGCAGCCAAACTGTTGTGAAGGAGTTCACTTTGCTTTAATGATAGGTTGCTGATCTTCACTGAAGTATATGCAGCTCAGGACTGTGTGTTGGACTTGAATGGCAAAACACCTAACCTTATGCTGCAGGCTTGATCATTTCAATGCCTCCATTTTTTGACGGATTTAGCTCCAAGTAATTTGCATAATCCTGAAATTAAACAGATATTGCCTATATAATTACACTGTAACTGCAAGTTTTATGTGGCTAGTCACTTAATTATAGGTGATCACACAATTCAGCAAGTAGTGCTAGTCTGCATTAGATTTCAATAATTACTCTTTAATTCTTTCAAGAGGCAGTTCATAATCCTTGTAATACTAACTATATATTCTAATATTTTGTTTTTGAGAAGTGGAGAGCAAGTCTAATACTAAATATCTTTTGGAATTACCTTTGATTTTCTTTTCAAGATAATTTTCCATTCCAATCTTTTCTAAAAGTGAAGATTTCTCAAGCTATAATAAAGCAGCTCAAGAAATAAATGTAAAGGCAGAGCAGAATGGTATCAAAGGCTGAAAATTAGTATGCATTTTTTCAAGTCTGTGAGCAACAGGGAGGAATCAGAGGAGCAGTATTGTTTATGGTGTTGAACTTGTTACATCTTGTTTGACCTCTCGGATTTTAATCTCAAAATTGCCATCTTGATTGCAAATGAGAAAAGAGCAATTCTATTACAGTTGTTCTGCGTTTTTTTGGTGGTATTTCTGTACCACTGGTGGTATTTATGGTTATGTGGTTAGAAATCTATGTATGTTGACTGTTTTTGTTTTTTTTTTCCCCAAAGTCTTGCTTTATCAGTATTAAAAGGGAAAGACAAATACAGAAAAAAAAAACACAGAAAGCACAAAGAAAAAATCTGTTGGTGATGCAAATTTTAACAGCCCAAAGGAGTATTTCTACTTTTTCGTCTTGTAGGATGTTGTTGATGCTTGGAAGAACAACAGAAGCAGTCTTAAAAGCATGTGTTTAAAACTAGCTGCTTATAAAAGAATTCATTTGATGATTCAGATACCAGAAGAGTTAAAATCATGCATTATCTGATTTGAGGAATCGTTACATACTGCTTAATAAGAATAGAGCTGGAAGTCTTTTCAGAACCATTTTTTGAATACCTGAGGCTGAATGGATAATTAAAAACAAATACACAAGTAAGAATAATACATAGCTGCATACCTGTACACAGACTCAATATTTGCAGAAGGGTAAACATACAATGACTATATGTTTTGTATTTTGCATTGCTCACATACAGAGATACAACATTAAGCAGACATTATTTGGCATTATTTGGCTTTACGCAGATATTTTTCATACTGTAAAACATAGGATTTTTCCTTTTCCTCTGACTCTCTCATTACACATATTTCATTATGTGAGCATGTCTACAGAAAAGCCCTTAAAAATTTTTACCTTCAAGTATGCAAAAACTGGTTTTTAAATGACTAGGTTGTTCCATACACTATTATATACTTGCTATATTTTCAGATCCATTTGAAACTTTACATAAAACTAGAGTTTCCACTAAAGTTTTTCATGAAGAGACTGGAAGCCCTAGAGTAGAATCTACTCCTTTGTGCTCTCTGCTTTCTCTCCTTTGTACAATTTTTGCATCCATTATTTAATTAACAAGTTTCTATAAATACATCTTCTGTCCTCTAAGAGCACTTTATTTGTAAATCAGACAGGGAATACTGCTAGTATTGCTCTTATTCACACTGGAGGTTCTGGTCCAAATACTTTGTTTCCCAGATCCTGACCTCAAATCTGCAGGAGTATATGTTCCTGTGTTTCTCCTTTATTGTCACTGGAAGGACATAGGTTTCTGGATTTTACATAGGGAAGCTAGGGTATCAAAGAACTACTGACTTTGACCAGATTTTATGTAAGCTATCTTTTATGACAGTATTGGACCAGACATGTATCTATTTGGGGTTTTTTTCTTTTCTTTTTCTTTTTCCTCTAGAAAGACTGAGGATACATGATTTATCCCCTACCTGAACACATCACACAAGAGAGGTGTCATTTTTGAAATAAAACTGATTGGAAGTCCCAGCTGCACACAACTATGCCAGTGACTGAGATGCTTCATCCAAAGATGCAACCTTCAGGATCCCTCTTCTGCTGTTGCAAACTGTGGTATTGCCTAAGTTCTGAGCCCTTCTCAGTATGTACTACCTTAATGCCCAAGCACCTACATTTCACATCTAAATGGGCACAGGTTATTAAACTTTGAATAACTAGAAATCATTCTTACAGTTACCTAGTTCTGGATCCAACACACTGGAAGTTCTTTCGCCTTTTTCCCTGAAGACCCTGGGCCAACAGTTTTTCTCGCACACATGGCCTGGAGCAAGCCTTGTACCAGTCACCACAGCAGTCACACTGTCTTGCGAAGCAGCAGTTGTGCTGCCCTTGTCACTCTTTCACGTGACAGCTCAAAGATGTCTCTGTGCCACAGGGGTTCAATTACACCCACCTCCTGTTGGGGTATGCACCCATGCTGAGGGCGCTCGTGTCCGCACAAGCTCTTTATCTCTCTCTCGCTCTACCTTTCTGATCTCAGGTTCCATTCTGCCTGAAAGAAACCAAGATTTTGAACTGGAGGCATGAGTCAGTGAGGGTACAAGGTTATAGTTAGTGCTTCTACTGGGGAATGAGGAGAGCAGACCTGTACAATCTTAGCAGAAGAACTTGTCTCCAAACCAAAGAAGATATTAGGGTCCCAAAGCAGAGCATGAGTTAAGACACATCTTCGGTACTTAGCTTGATTGATTGATTTTGATACTCTTCCAGTATCTTTTAACAAGGCTGTGCTTCCTGTGTACGCATGAAGAGCATAGTATGCGGAGAGCATAGGCAGCCATCTCAGATGTGATGACAACAGTATTTAAATCTGATGATGTAGTTCTCAGCTCTAAGATGCTATTTTTTATCTGGATCTGGCTTTGACCATGAGCAATGGTAGTATTGATAAAAATAAGGCTAAGGCCATTTTTTTTTTTAAATAGCAACATCTTATTCATTACTTGCCTAAAATCCAGCCACTAACAACAGAACCACTCTCTGACAGATGGCAATACAAAGGATTATAGTGAAACATGCAGAATAGAAACATTGCCATGACTATGTTACACAGATGTTTATATTTCAGTGCTAATGTTCACGTTTCACATTAAGTCATATTCCAAATGGTATTATCTTCTGCTGCTAAAAAGAATAAAATAAGTTTCATTGCAAAGGGATATTTTGATATAATCTAAGACATCACGGGAGATTTGTAACTGTGATGTTTAATTCTTATCTATTATTCTCATGTCTAAAAGTACAGTATAGGGATGATAGAAATTGGATAGAGGAGTCGTGATTACTGCCACCACATGACTTGAATGCTTATTTTGTTCTTGACATGATCTCTCTTGGCTTCTTATTTCAATAAGAAGCTGTACTGTATATCAGAGCATTTAAGCTTTACACACAGTCTCTGAAACAGAACAGCTATTGAATGAGATTCCTCTTTAAAATGGGTGTCACGATGAAATACCAGTAGAACAATAAGTATGACCTTTTAGCATATCAACATTTATAGCAAAAAAATAATAAAAAACTTCACCAAGCAGCAGATGGCAATTGAATTTAAACATATTTCTAAATGAAATGTGTTTTCTTATTCTGATGGTACTTGGTATATGTAAAGCAATTTCCTTGAGGCAACAGAGTACAATTCAGATTTACTTTATATTTTGGAAATTTCCAAGTGATAAACCTCACATGGCTATCTCATGAATAAGAAGCAAGGTCTTCACTTCACAGAGACCTTCCAGAAAGCATAAACCACAAAATTCAAGGAAGGACAGACTACAAGAGGCTTGAACAGAAGCTGACTAGACATATCCCAGGTGAGGGAGGCTGGAAGTTTATGACTTCTGACAGCAGGAGAAATGCTTCTTCCCCTTCCTCAAATTTTCATTTGCCCTAGTGGAAGGTACAAAATTCCATTACGGGAAACTTGAGAACTAACTGGAACCATCATTACCCGAGGAAGTGGTGGGGGAAGGTGACTGTAGGGGGTACCTGTAGAGAGGCACCTGACCAGACATGTTGCCACTGGAAATTTGTTGTTTGCTGGGGGAACTGGATATATGATGTTGCAGGGAGACAACCAAGGCTTATCTGATCCTTGGTCCAGTGTTCCTCATCACTGTGGACATCAGGGCCAAGACAATCAAGAGTGCCTACAGAGAGCACAGAAATGTGAGACATAGGACCTCAGGTGTTGTCCTCCTTAATTTTGCAAGTCAAGAGGCACTCAGGCAAGAGCAGCAATCTTCTGTGAGTTAATAACTGCCAGCATGGCTTTATGGATTTTATGACAATGTGTGTCGCTAAAGGATGAGGATTACTATTGAGATGAAGTAGGATAAGAGCATTTTGACAGGAGTTCTGCTAATCTGGTGAGAAGGGCTTTAAGCTATGTAAATCAGAGGATGGTGATAACACCTTACACTAGGTGAGAGTACAGAGGTCAGGAGCAGTACATTGGGCGAGATGATGGGAGCAAGAGAGCTTTAGGGAGGATAATCAGAGTGGAAGGGGTCCACCACAAATGGCTTTACACTATATCTGTCAGATATATTTGACAGAGGTAACTTCTTAAGGCAGATGCAAGGAAAGGAAAGGAAAGGAGAGGAAAGGAGAGGAAAGGAGAGGAAAGGAGAGGAAAGGAGAGGAAAGGAGAGGAAA